>MU224645.1:389020-405842 GCA_018584345.1 Thuja plicata
CCCATGATAACTCTTCTAAATGAAAAAACAACTGAGAAATCTGACCTTATTCCATTTAGATCAAAACCTGGCGCAAGGAGGAGGGAAACAGAAGCTGCAACTTTGACGCTGAAAATAGGAACTCAAACGGCCAAATAAGAAAATAAGACTAGTACCATCACATCCGGCACGAAAACACCTTTTCGGCGATATTTCGTTTTCCAAAAAACGATATCGGATGCCCAAGATATGGGAAAAAAACCGCAGGTACCCCTAAAACACACCCTATCTGCAAAAACACAGTCACGAGCATAAACTTGACGCCCGTATGGACGTCAAGGCCTGTCAGAGCGGCGCCGCCGATGGTGGTGGTGGCCGGGCGGCTCCTGGGTGGCCCACGGGTGGAGCTGTGGCCGGGCGGCGCAGGGGCGGCGCAGCCGGCGGAGGTGGCGGCCGAGCGTGGAGGAGGCGGCGGGCGGGCCGGGCGCGGGCGGCGCCGGAGCGGCCGGGTGGCGGCAGCAGGCCCGGGCGGTGGAGGGGCGGTCGGAGGGCGGCGTGCTAGCGCGCTAGTGGCGCTCTCTGGCAGCGCCCGAAAAAGCCTTAAAAAGGCATTTTTTTTAATTTTTTTCGAGTTTTTTTCTCAATTTTTGAGCCGTACGGCCCTCGTAGGCTCGAAAATTTTTGCCTGTTCTCATGGAGGCTAAACTGGTCAAACTTTATATGATTTCAACTCTCCCGGGCCTTCTGAGCGCAATGGCAGAGTCCGTTTCTGCTCAATCTGCTCCAGAAGATTGTGCCTCCTTAAAAGTGACAAAAAACCCCAAAAAAGGGTTGTGGCTGTCGTCTTCGAATCGTGGCTTCAAAGACCTTCGATCAGGCAGCAACAGGGCGGCTCTGATACCATGTAAGATTTTGCAAACATGCAAATCCATAGACCCCGAATACACCTGCATGCAAGAACCTGATACAAACTAGAAGCACAAAGACGAAAAAGCTGAAGAACTCAGAAGTTGCTCAGAAAGTGAGAGCGAAATTATAATCTGAATTAATGAAAGACAATTACAAAGTTCAACCTTAAAAAGGTGAACGAAACCCTAAAAGGGAAATACTAGGTTGCACATTATTAATTAAGAATTAATTAATAATGCACCTAAGAGACGCTTAAGCAACTAGAGTAAAATGAAATAATACTCTAACACAAACAATAATGTTACTCTAGATAGTCTGATTGGTAGACTCATTTTATTTGAGATGAATAACTTTGATAACAGTGTCTTACCATCTATAGATTCTGCATTCAAATCTTCTTTCAAAATAAGTAATTCAAGTCATAGACACACTATGATGAATGATGGTGAAAGTGATAGTGATGACCAAGGACTTGATGAGATTGAAGAACTAATAACAACAAAATTGTAGAGAGGCAAAGGTAGATACAAAGGTAAATTACCACTTGTATGTTTTAATTGTAAAGAGGTTGGACACTTTGCTACAAGATGCCCTAACTGAAGAAAAGATGACAGAAGTAATGACAGAACATATGAAAAGAAGTTTGACTGAGGTGATAACAGAGATTACCGAAGCAACTAACAATCTGACAGAATAGATACCCAAGACTACAAGGACAAAGGAAAGAAAGCTTGTTACCTGGTTGAGAACAGAGCTGATGATACTGACACCGAATCTGATGAAGACATTGAGATGGTATTTGTAGCCATGAAGGATGATTCAGACGAAGAAGAAAGGTATGTAGAAACTGTACTCATATCTAAGGTTAGTAAGAATGATGTCTGGATTATAGATAGTGGCTGCACTCACCACATGACTAGTGATAAACAAAAGTTTGAAACTTTTGAATACTATAATGGCGGATCAGTAAGAATGGGTAATGACACACCTTGTCCAGTTGAAGGTAAAGGAACCATAATGTTGAATAACCTGATCAAATGTGAAAATGATTACTAGGTAAAAGGACTAAATTATAATATATTGAGTGTTTCATAGTTGAACAAGATAGGTCACCGAGTAGCATTTGAAATAAGAAGGCAAAGATCTTCAATGAATCAGGAAGATTGATCGGAACTGGTGAACAGACAAAAGGTAACCTTTTCTATCTTAATGAAACTAACACCACTTGTTTAATGGCTAGGAACAAAGACATATGGTTGTGGCATAAAATATTATGTCATGTGAATTTTGACAACATGATAAAAATAAGCAATAAAAGAAGAGTAAGAGGCTTAATAAGCATGTCAAAACCCGAGCATATCATGTGCAAAAATTGTCAAAAAGGTAAGATGACAAAGTCTAGTTTCAAGAGTAAAGCCCATACATCTAATGCTATTCTAGAATTAGTCCATACTGATCTATGTGGACCCATGAGGAAAAATATTTACTATGGAGATAGGTATTTCATTCTCTTTGTAGATGATTATTCTAGAATGATGATAGTTGTGTTCTTAAAAGATAAATAAGAAGTATTTAGGATGTTTAAATGCTATAAGGCTATGGTAGAAAAACAAAGTGGTAAGGAATTGAAATTCTTAAGATCAAATAAAGGAGGGGAATTTATTTCAGATGAATTCACTAACTTCTGTAATGAGCATGGAATTAAAAGACAGGTTTCTGCACCAAGAACACCACAACAAAATGGAATTGTTGAAAGGATTGAAATAGATCAATTGTTGACTGTGTAAGAACACCAATGATAGAGAAAACTATCACTCAAAAATTTTGGAGGGAAGCTTTCAGTACTTCTATCTACACATTAAACAAAGTACAATTGAAGAAGGACACAAAGAAGACACCCTATGAGCTTTGGTATGGTTACACACCCAATGTAAATTACTTCAGAATCTTTGCAAGTCAATGTTATATTTTGAAAGATGATAGATATGGAAAGCTTGAATCCAAAAGTGAAGAGGGTATCTTTATACGGTATTCCACCAAAAGAAAGGCTTATAAATGTCTTAACAAGTCCTCTAAAAGGATCATTGAAAGTGCAAATGTAAGAATAGATGAATTTGCAGAGAAGAATGATAAGGAAAGAAGAAAAGAACCTAAATACTACAAAAAGTTTGTTTACACTGAAGAACCTGACACTCTACCCGAGCAATAGAACATTGCACCTGAGCATCAGGCTGCATTTACCAAAAATTAAGAAAATCCTCAAAATGATGTTCTAAGCGATGGAGATCAGAATGAAGGTCAAGATGATGATCAACATGATGGACAAAGATCTGAACCATAACTTGCCAAGTATGTCAGAAGACATCATCTATAGAATCATATCATAGGAAACAAGAAGGCTAGAATGAGAACAAGAAATAAGTCACTAAACACTAGATGTTTACTTTGTGATTTTGAGCCTAAATCTGTTAATATTGTACTTGAAAGTGAAGAATGGGTCAGTGCTATGAATGAAGAGATAGAACATATTGATAAGAACAAGACATGGACACTAGTACTGAGACCAAATGACAAGAATGTCATCGGTACCAAATGGATATTCAAAAACAAGTTGAATGAGAATGGAGAAGTCACAATAAACAAAGCAAGGTTAGTATGCAAGGGGTATGCACAAGAAGAAGTTATTGATAATGGAGAAACCTTTACACCCGTTGCTAGACTAGGAGTTAGAATTCTTCTTTCTTATGTTGCATACAAAGGATTCAAGCTATACCAGATGGATGTCAAATCTACATTCCTAAATGGAATACTGGAAGAAGAGGTATACATTGAACAACCAGAAGGGTTTGTTGATCCAGACAAGAGAAACATGGTATGTAGACTACATAAATAATTGTATAGATTGAAACAAGAACCTAGAGCCTGGTATGAAAGGCTTCACACCTATCTCATAAGCAGTGAATTTTTAAGAACAAGTGAAAACAACAATCTTTACTTAAAAGAAGATATCGATTGTTATATTCTGATTACTGAAATATTTATTGTTGATATCATATTTGGGGGTAATGAAATGTTATGTAAACCATTTTCTAATGAAATGAGAAAAGATTTTGAAATGTCTATGTTTGGGGAGATCAAATTATTTCTTGGTCTACAGATTCTTCAACAAGATGCATACATATACATCACTCAACCCAAATACATCAAGGAAGTGCTGAAGATATTCAAGATGGAAGATTCCAAGCCAGTTGGAACACCTATGGAAACCGGATGTAAGCTGACAAAAGAATACAAATCAAATGAGGTAAATAAGACCTTGTATAGATCAATAATCGGCATACTAATGTATGTTGTTCATACCAGACCAAATATAGCACATGCAGTTGGAATAGTTGCAAGATTCTTTGTAATCCCAAAGAATCACACACGACTAATGTCAAGAGAGTTCTAAGATATCTAAAGAACATCGGGGACTATGGGTTATGGTATATAAGAGAAGGAAAATTTGAGCTTCAAGTCTATACTGATACTGATTGGGCTGGAAACTTAGATGACCAAAAGAACACAACTAGAGGATCATTCTTCATAGGTGACAAACTTGCCACATGGATCAACAAGAAGCAAGGATGCATCTCACAGTCTAGTGCAAAAGAAGAATATGTGGTTGCTACTGCAAACTATTCAAATATTGCATGGATCAAATAGTTGCTGGAAGGTATGACTATGAAGATTCTTGAACCAGTGATTATCTATTGTGATAATACCAGTGCAATAAACATATCGAAGAATATAGTCATGCATGCTAAGACTAAGAATATTGCTATCAAGTATCATTACTTAAGAGAAAAAGTGCAAGCAAAATAATTGATACTAGAATATGTTCAATCCAAGGAACAATTAGCTGACATATTTACCAAGCAATTGTTGAAAGATACATTGGAGTACCTGAAACAAAGACTAGGGGTCCAACCCTTGTCTATTGGTCAGTAAACTGACTAGGGAATTGCATCAGCCTATACACAAATCAGAAGATCATTCATGTTGATGCAAGCACAGAGATGGACTACAAAGATACATCAGTACACAGCAAGGTACATACCTACACCGAACAACAAAGTCATTGTATTGTTGATGGATAAGAAAATTCAAGGCGTATATTATAAAGGTGAAAAGATATAACGTTGGCATAATAAAATTTTACTTTCACATGTTGTCAAAGGAAGAGAGATTCAAAGGGAGAGAAGTTCCTAAGAATTCAAAGGGAGAGTTAATCATTATCCAAAGGGAGGGATTACATATGAAATATCCATCAAAGGGAGAGAAGTAACATGAGGGAGAGAATACATACTAAAGGAGAGATTGTTGTCAAAAGAAAAAGAGATGATCAAGGAGAGGAACAGTCAAGGAAGAGCACATATCAAAAACATAATTAGAAGCTGATACATCTATCCAGTAAAGGGATTAAAGACTGAAGAAGACACTCTACAAGAAACAAATCTAAGCTATATGAGCTTACCGAGAGCCAGACATTTGTATTGGTTATAGAACAAAAGAGTTGGGAGAGATTGATGAAATTCAACTGATATATTTCATATTGTATTAGTAATAATACAGTGTGATAATGTAGTGTATTGCCATCAATGCCAAAGGGAGAGATTGATGAGCCATAACTGATTGAATGTTTGAAGATGTTAAGTTGATCACCAAAATGCAGAAAGATAATGCAAGACATTAAATCAGTTAATGGATTGTATTGTCATTGATGTCAACTTGATATAATCTGATCGGTTATATACAAAGTGTCAAAGAATTTAGAGAATCAAAAAGATAAAGGTTATACTATCAGTAATGCATAAAAGATCAGCATTCACTAAGTGACTACAAACACCGAAGGGCAGTACACCCCGATTGACAAAGAAACCCGAAAGTAATAAGTCACAATGATGCTCGATAAAGAAACCTACCAAGCAGAATCACAAGCATTATCGACGAGCAGAACTTCACAGTGATGCCCGACGGACAGACAACCCCGACGGAGATGGCCGAGGAGAACTGAAGTGTAGACTGAAGCTATCAAAGAGTTAAACACTGAAAAGAACTGAAGTTCATAAATAACAAAATACTTAGCTGGCAAGAGCTAAAGATAGAGTTAACTAGTTTTTAACATTGTTTTCATCGACAAGTTAAAGCTAGAGATAAGTGAAAGATTTAAAGCAGTTTTATTACAGTTGGCAAGAAGATATCTACGAGACAAAACAAGAGTAAAAGCTTTAAAGAAAGATTGGCTAAAATTGTGGATCACGCCAAGAACAAGAAAGTCAAGAACTGAGAAACGATGATATCATGTCTATAAAGAGACAATCTAATTCATTATCAATTAGGGGTGAATAGAGAAGAAGGATGCCAGAGAGAAACTGATGAAGAACAACTTCAATCAGACCTGATCAATCAAGCTGAAGAACAGAGCTATATTTCTGCAGACATCGAGCAACAGAGAAGCACAACATCACCGAGAAGAAAGAAGTGGAGAAAAGGTATTGAAAAGATACATTGATTAGAAAGGTATTATGAGCTTACAAAAGATCTAAAAATTGGCAAGTCTATAGTCGTATATGTGAACAAATTATTTACTGTTTCAATTCAACCATTGGATCAGAAAGTCTCTTAACCGGGCAGGACTTAACAATCCTTTCTATATTGAGATACATCCGAAGGAGTATCAAAAAGTTTGATCATGAAGATAGCATGACATGCCAGATACCATTTGACAAACTACATTGGGTTTGGTCATAGAAGGTAGCATAGAGATGTCAAATATCAAGTGACAAACTATTCAATTTAAATCCTCTAACAAGGTCACACCTAACAGTGTGTTTGTAACCTTTAATAGGGTTGGCTCTTCACCAAGCTCACTTCAGAAGAGTGAAAATTTTGGGAACTACCGGTCCCAAGTGGGTTTTCCCTTAATAGGGTTTCCATGTTAAAATCTATGTGTCAATGTGTTTATGAGTCATAAATTTAGTGTTTTGCATTGCACATAACTAATTCTGGAATGATCGGTATACACTAAGCAATTTACTATTTTTTGGTAAATGAAAGACTGCTAATCGGTAAATGGTAAGAATAAGGTTTAACAGTGAACTCCAAGCAGTAGTTATTTGTTGAGATTGTTTGAAGGCATTCATCTTGTAGGACTAAAGATAACTAGAGGCTTAATATTGTGGTACTAAGTTTTTGGGTTGATTTATTGGAATATTTAAGAGGCCACTGATTTATTGGAATATTTTTGAGGCCTGAATGTTCATTATCTTCCAATTACGACAAAATAGAAAAGATTATAGAGAAGAGGACTTAGTGAGTAAAGTAACAATATGTGATTTTTGTGCTCACTATGTTAATATATTATTTTTAGTCATGTGGGAGGGGTAGTAATTATTTCTTTTTCTCACCAAAGGAAAAACATAAGAAAAGAGTGTCATTTTATTTTTTCATGTTTGTATATTATGGATGGGTGCCGAATATGGGATAACAAGGAAGGATAGGCATTTTTATTTTTATTTGACCTATCTGCCTAGCATAAATATGCTTTGGCCAAAGCAATTGTTGCATTCATTTGATACTAGTGAATGTTATGGTTTTTTTTACTCCCTACCATACCATTGTGTAGATGCTACATTATTATAAGAAATGTTAGATAGGACACAATGATGCACCATATTCCATTCAACCTGTCAGTTCTGGTTTTCTAGGTTCTTCGTGTAGGGTCGGGCGCTTAACCTTTCATGTTGAGCATCGAGTGAGCTAACACCTCTGAGGAGCTAACCACTCTATGGTTGGGCGGGGAAACCGCTTGGACCTCATTCTCGTCCTTGAGCATAGTGTATGGAGGGCACTTCGATAGCTAAAGGAGGCGAGATTATGCATAGTATCACATTATATTTCATATGATATATCGACCCTTTAACTTGGTCTATTTATATCATTATAATTAGTTGTATTGATGAGTAGGTTGATCTTAATGTAATTATAGTGTATTCTCTCATGTGTGAGACAAAATCCTCGTAACATTTTGTTCCTTTATATATTTCTCTTTATTGACTTTGTATGGTCTGTGTTATTTTAGACTAATTGTGTTAAGTGGATGTTAGTACCTTACAGATATAAGCCAAGTGATGGAGGTATTGAGCCAATGTGTTGCGAGCTATTCCCAATGCAATAGAGAGCTCAAGAATCTGATGGCCAAAAATCCAAAATGAAGTGGACGAGCTGTGTATACAAAAAATGCTAAGAGAGAATGTCCAAAAAGTGTGTTGAATGCGCAAGAAGTGTGCCAAGATTGTGAAGAAGTGTCTAGAGGGGGGAAATGGAGTTAAAAATGGAGATATAATGGAAAAGCTTGAATCTGGGTGTCGATGGGTAGTGGATTCAAGTATTGCAACTGCAAGGTGGCAATTTTTAATACTCCAATGATAATCTGCACATCTATATATATTTGTGGATGAGTGCACATTCCATGGACGTCTCAGTCGCGTATACGTGTCTTGGCCAATTCTCTAAATAGGTGATCACAAAGCGAGATGAGAGAGCACGAATGGATGACATGGAATTTGTGTATAAGGGTAAGGTATGGGCATTATAAAAATGAAAAATTATACTAGGGTGCAATTCTACGATATTACATAAATGAAAATATTTTGATCATTACAAATTTGACAATGTGTAGTCCTATCTTTATGACGCTAATGTACACATCTAAAATATTCAAATGATCTAAGAAGTGAAAAGAGAACAGACTATATAAATTTAACAAAATAAAAGTAGCAACAATTTAAAGATAAAAATAGGTCATATATCAAATATTAACAAATATTATTTATATATTTATTTAATAAAAAAGATATTATAGATTTTAAACATAAGATTAAAAAAAAGTATTAATGAAATATATAAATAAACTTACTATTTGGTAGTACACAATTGATAAGCATCATCTTTAAAATTACTTTGTTTTGACTCTTGTTTGGGAAGATTTTCAGAGAAGGCACCCATCTTTTTATACAAATGTTTAGATTTCCTTTTTTAATCAATTTTTTATTTAATAAAAAATAAATTATAGATTTTAAACATAAGAAAAAAGTATTAATGAAATATATAAATAAACTTACTATTTTGTATCCTAGAATCTTGGTACACAATTGATAAGCATTATCTTTAAAATTACTTTGTTTGGACTCAATTTTGTTTGGGAAGATTTTCAGAGAAGGCAGCCATCTTTTTCTAATACTGGATTGACTTTCTATTACCCTTACATTCTAATAGAACAAGACATGATTTTCTACAAATGCTTAGATTTCTTTCTATAAAGGCACCCATCTTTTTCTAATATTGGAATGACTTTCTATTACTTTTAGATTCTAATAGAACAAAGCTTGATTTATGATTTTCTACAAATGTTTAGATTTCCTTCTATAAAAGCACCCATCTTTTTCTAATATTGGATTGACTTTCTATTACCCTTACATTCTAATAGATCAAGGCATGATTTTCTACAAATGTTTAGATTTCCTTCTATAAAGACACCCATCTTTTTCTAATATTAGATTGACTTTCTATTACCCTTACATTCTAATAGAACAAGGCATGATTTGTTTTTGAGATTTTTAGATTTCCTTCTATAAACAATTCTTGAATTGAATTTCATTCCCTTTGCATTCTAATAAAATAAAACAAAAATAAAACAAGGACATTCCAATCATGAGTAAAGTAATTAAATAAATGGAAAATTGGCAGAACACTATAAATTGCCTATTGAAAGCCTTCCCTTCATTCCATTTGTAAGAAAGAGGAAATCAAGTTTGAGAGCTGTTAGATTTAAAGATGGAGTTTGCTTCTTCGAGAACTGTTTTCGTTTTCATCATGCTGATCTTTTTTTCTTCGAATTCTTTCAATGCTGAAGCTGTTCGAGGTAAAATTGATGTACATTGTGCTTGTAAGACATATAGCTTGATCTTGAGACATGCAAACATTCTAATGACTTGTGTGTTACTGTTTGTTTTGTGTGACAAAAGGTGTTATTTCAGTGAAAGATGTGGTGCCATGGACTCCCTGTGAATGTTGCAAGCAGTCTCATAACGAGGGTTGCTGCAAGACATGCGCCTCCCCTCCTGCTCTCAACAATGGACAAAATGCTGCTTCCCCATTGCATTTCTAGAGACAACTGATTCTATAATACTACTGGAGTAGTTATGTTTCTTTTTATAAATAAAATTCGGATTACACCAACGTTTTGGTTCTCATAATAGCTGTTTTACTCATTAATGCTGGTGCTTTGTATTTCTTTTTGATTAAATAAATTTTCACCTTTTTTTTATTTCAATTTTGTCTGTTTCTAAGCTTATATTCGCCTTGTTTCAACACAAATTTAACGTTTTTTTGTTTTAAAACAAATTTAAGAAAGAACTTTTTGCGGGAGAGAAACTTGAACACTGATTACATCTTACAAGATTAACCTAGCATTAGGTTAGGGAAGGTCATTGAAAATGGAATACTGTTTATTGATATTTTCTATTAGCAAATCACATCTTTTGGATTTTTCTATTTATTGAAAGAAATGTTTCAATGAATTAATTACTAATGTTTATTTTTTATAAGATTATACTTTTAATATTGTTTAAAATAGTATTAGTTAAAAAAGTGTTAAAAAATCAATACATGGATTTTGGTTATGATTCTTAATTATATATTTTTTAAATTTTTTTCATTATGGATTTTGCTTATGCTTTTAATTATATAGTTTCTAACTGCTAAATTTTCACCTATCTTTGATTTTAACACAAATTTAATGATTTTTTAAACAAATTTAAGAAAGACCTTTTTGAGAATTCGTTCAAATGTTTGTCTTTGTGTTGCATTCACAAGATTAAGCTTATACTAGCATTAGGTTAGGGAAGGCCATTGAAAATAGAATAATGTTTATTGATATTTTCCATTAGCAAATCACATCTTTTAGATTTTTCTATTTATTGAAAGAAATATTTGAATGAATTAATTACTAAAGTTGATTTTTTATAAGCTTAGACTTTTATTATTGTTTTAAAAAGTATTAGTAAAAAAGTGTTAAAAGATCAAGGCATGGATTTTATTATGCATTTTAATTATAAAATTTACTTAAGAATAAATTATTATATAATTGATTTAGAATTATAACTATTATTTTTAAAATCTATATTATAACTCTAATTCGTTTGTTTTCATAGAGTTTTAGTGCAATTTAGTTTATATATTTTTATGTCTTCAAAATATATATAGCACGTCAAGATCTTGAATTCTATGTGGATTCTATATATCTTATAATATCTCAAACTCTTTCACTTCTTCCAAATGCGTGACCATAATGGTGTCCAAATATGGTATTGTATTAAATATTGTATTTTGTATATATTATTGAATGAGTGCAACCTTGAATAATATAGAAATTCCTATATTTCATAACTGTCATATTTTATTTTATTTTTTAAAAACCTAAATTAATATTTACCTTTCAAAAATGTCTATGTTCATTCCATAAATTAGTTAGTTTTATTATCTATTATTTTGAGATTTTATGGAAATATTTTGTTTATATTGAATACTAAAAAATTGCATTTATGGCATATAAACCTATTGATATCAAACAATGTAAGTTTGAGAGGAGTATACCTAGCACCATAAGACATTGAATTTCACTTCTTCAAGATTAGTGACTAGAATTGTGTTCAAGTATGGTATTGTACTAAACTCTGGTATTTTGAATATATTATGGAATCAAGTGCAACCTTGAATAACATATTAATTCCTATATTGTTATTTATAATTGTTATATTTTTTAATAAAACTAAATTCATATTTATCCCTCACAATTGTTTATGTTCATTCTATATGATTAGTTTGTTTGATTATATTATATTTTGACATTTTATGAAAATATTGTGTACACTATCATATTTGATCCTTGCTCTATTTCACTCAAAGCTAATTGATGAAGATAATCTCTATAGCAAAATTTCCTCTTTAGAAGCACATGTAGCAAATATAGAGACAACGAAATGATGAGTGGTATTTTATTAATATAGTAGATTACATTATACTTGGAATTAAAAAGACACTTGGAAACCTCTTATAATCCAAATCACCATCTCAATATAAATTGACAAATACCTCACTAGAAAAAGAAATTTGTATATATTATTAGTTCCTGCAGCCAGGCAGGATATTATAGCATTCATTGCAATGCTACTATTTTTATTAATTGTCCAATTAGAACATTGTATTTTTCAACAACTTTTTCATTGATATAGTTTTAATATATTTTAACTTTTGTATATTGTAATAGAAATTATTTATTTCTATTTTTGTAAGAGATATTTTTATTTTAGTTGTCCAATCATAACATTTTATTTTTGAACAACTTTTTACATTTGTATAGTTTTAATATATTTTGAATATTCTATTATTATTTTTTTGCTACTATTGTTTATAATATGTTTATTGCAACTAATTAATTATATTATATATTAATATTAACTTAATAGTATAATATTAATATAATTTTTTATATATTATATTGATATAATATATTATTAGATTCATAACAGTGCACAAAAAATACCAAAACAATGTATATTTAATCTTTAGGACTTAGGCAGGAACTAGACGCTATGTGTCCTTGTTAATATTGTTACGAAAATCACAATAATTAGAATTCCTTCATAAGGATTTGTTGGTGTTTTTTCTTGCTACCTCTAATCCTAGGTGAAAATAAGAAATCCAATTCTGTGATTTGAATCCTAGTTCATCTATTCAAAATTGAATCTACATACTAAAGACAAGAAAAACTAACATTGACAAGCTATGGAATCTTTCTTCACTTTGACCTCCATATGACTCGGGTGGGTGTACCTACTTATAAACAAATTACAATATATATCTCATACAGAAATATGTATGTGGAATATTCTCATAAGATTATGGGTCTTTAACATCTTACCACCTTCATGCACAATCCCACATACACTTTGCATTTTGCTGAGAACCAAAACTATACTAATTATGTTACCAATAACATGAAAACGAAATGATTTCTTAAATTGATTGATTCTTGAAAGTACCCCAAGCTCTTCATAGATTAGTTCCTTTATCAAGGCCACAAATTCAAATTACAAAATAGGAGAGAATGTTCCGCACCCGGGATATTTTTATGATTTTCAGACTTGGTTGATAACCAGTGCAACCGATCTGCCCTTGAGGATCATGTGATTACTTGCTTCTTAGATTTTCTGTTAACGGATGTCCGGACTGTCAAGATGTGAATCTGATGAAGATTACTCATAACCACTTGTATGTTTTAATTGTAAAGAGGTTGGACACTTTGCTACAAGATGCCCTAACTGAAGAAAATATGATAGAAGTAATGACAGAACATATGAAAAGAAGTTTGACCGAGGTGATAACAGAGATTACCGAAAAAATTGACAATCTGACAGAAGAGATATCCAAGACTACAAGGATAAAGGAAAGAAAGATTGTTACCTTGCTGAGAATAGAGTTGATGATACTGACACTGAATCTGATGAAGACATTTAGATGGTATTTGTAGCCATGAAAGATGATTCAGACGAAGAAGAAAGGTATGTAGAAACTGCACTCATATCTAAGGTTAGTAAGAATGATGTGTGGATTATAGATAGTGGATGCACTCACCACATGACCGGTGATAAACAAAAGTTTAAAACTTTTGAATACTATAATGGCGGATTAGTAAGAATGGGTAATAACACACCTTGTCCAGTTGAAGGTAAAGGAACCATAATGTTGAATAACTAGATCAAATGTGAAAATTTTTACTGGGTAAAAGGACTAAATTATAATCTATTGAGTGTTTCACAGTTGAATAACATAGGTTAGCGAGTAGCATTTGAAAATAAGAAGGCAAAGATCTTCAATAAATCAGGAAAATTGATCGGAACTGGTGAACAGACAAAAGGTAACCTTTTCTATCTTGATGACACTACCACCACTTGTTTAATGGATAGAAACGAAGACATGTGGTTGTGGCATAAAAGATTATGTCATGTGAATTTTGACAACATGATAAAAATAAGCAATAAAAGAAGAGTAAGAGGCTTAATGAACATGTCCAAGCCCGATCATATCATGTGCAAAAATTGTCAAAAAGGTAAGATGACAGTCTAGTTTCAAGAGTAAATCCCATACATCTAATGCTATTCTAGAATTCATCCATACTGATCTATGTGGACCCATGAGGACAAAGAGTTACTATGGAGATAGGTATTTCATTCTCTTTTTAGATGATTATTCTAGAATCATGACAGTTATGTTCTTAAAAGATAAATCAGAAGCATTCAAGATGTATAAATGCTATAGGGCTATGGTAGAAAAAAAAAGTGGTGAGAAATTGAAATGCTTAAGATCAGATAGAGGAGGGGAATTTATTTCAGATGAATTCACTAACTTCTGTAATGAGCATGGAATTAAAAGATAGGTTTCTGCACCAAGAACACCATGACAAAATGGAATTGTTGAAAGGAGAAACAAATCAATTGTTGACTGTGCAAGAACACCGATGATAGAGAAAAGTATCACTCAAACATTCTGGAGGGAAGCTGTCAGTACTACTGTCTACAAATTAAACAGATTATAATTGAAGAAGGACATAAAGAAGACACCCTATAAGATTTGGTATGGTTACACACCCAATGTAAGTTACTTCAGAATCTTTAGAAGTCAATTTTATATTTTGAAAGATGATAGATATGGAAAGCTTGACTCCAAAAGTGAAGAAGGTATCTTTCTAGGGTATTCCACCAAAAGAAAGGCTTATAAATGTCTTAACATGTCCTCTAATAAGATCATTGAAAGTGAAAATGTAAGAATAGATGAATTTGCAAAGAAGAATGATAAGGAAAGAAGAAAAGAACCAGAAGACTACAACAAGTTTGTTTACACTGAAGAACCTGACACTCCACCTGAGAAACTGTGTATCACTCCCAAGCAACAGAACATTGCACCTGAGCATCAGGCTGCAATTGTAAGGAAACTCAGGTGCGGAAACAGCTTCCTACACTAATCTCTATAGGAAAGTATTGTGCAAATTATTTTAAATCCTTACAATTTCAGATTTGTTAACTACTTTAACAATGATATTTCAGCCACATACCATGCATACAAAAAATAGAGAATGACACAATGATTTACCCTGGGGAAAACCTTTCGGTAAAAAACCCCAACACTCCAAAACCTACACAATGTATTATCTTCAACACAACGGTTACAACACACTTGCAATGCAAGTTCTTTCAGGAGACAATCGACACTCTAAGATAAATCCAGTAGCACCAGATCATACCAACAATACACTCTTTTTGTATCCCTTCCTATAACCCTAAAAAACACTTATATCATGCACTTTCCTTTTTAGGGCAACTTCCAAGGATAGTTGTATTAGGGTTTTACCATTCTCCGAGAAAATAGGAACCCTAAAAAAATTTTTGCCCTACGATTGTGGAAGAGTGTAAAGTACTCAACTTTATCAGTTGCCACATGTCTTGCATGTCTTCACCTGTCATTGAAATCTCCTAGAGATAGCTCTTACATGTCATAGGAATCCGTCATAACCATTTTATCCATGATCTCCTTACACACAATTCAAGATGCCAACACATCAAGTGGAGTGACACATCAACATGCCAACTAGACATGTACACTCACACTTAATTTCATTATTTGCAAGAAAATACATTTTACAAAACAAATAATAAGAATAGGAATTATCAAAGGTTGAGACACTTTATTCCTAACATTCTCCCATTTGTCGAACACCTTGTAAGAGCAATAGGAACATAACATGAACTAACCGCTATACGCCAAAAGGCCCATTGACTCTGAACACCATCTGAACTTTGCAGTGCCCACTGGTTTTCTTAATGCATCTGCAACATTCTTCAGAGTATCTACCTTCTCCAAATTTACCTTTCCATCTTCCACCATATCTCTCACAAAGTGAAACTACACATCAATGTGCTTCGTTCTAGCATGGAAAGTTGGATTCTTCGCAAGGCAAATAGTGCTCTAACTATCACACCAAATAGTAATTTGTTCTGCATCAACACCAACATCAGAACACAATATCCTAAGCAAAATGGTTTCCTTACAAGCATGAGTAGCAGCCATGTACTCAGCTTCTATAGTGGACAAAGCAAACACAGGTTGTCACTTACTCATCCAACTGATGGCACCACCAAACATAGTGAACACATAAGCACTAGTGGATCTCCTGCTGTTAATATCACCTGCCCAATCTGAATCCACAAACCCATGAATACAAACTGAATGTGGAGATCCAGAAGAGTTACCAACTGAATGTGGAGATCCAGAAGAGTTACCATGGTAACATATGGAGTAATCTGATGTACCCCTCAAATATCTGAATACGTGCTTAACTACATCCCAATGTACCCGTCTAGGGTTATCCATAAACTGACTCAGGACTCCCACTGCTTGGGCAATGTCTGGTCTAGTACAGACCATAGCATACATAAGACTGCCAACTACACTAGCACAAGGTACTCTACTCATGTCCTCCACCTCACTAGGAGGTTTTGGACAATCATCTATAGATAAATTTGTTCCCACTGAAATAGGAACACATAGTGGTCTACAATCTGCCATGCTGAACTTGTCCAACACAGACTTCACATACTTACTCTGACTCAACCAAAGTTTTCTGTTAGACCTCTCTCTACTGATTTTCATACCCAAGATGTACCTTTCTACCCCAAGATCTTTCATCTCAAACTGTGCTGACAACTGAGATTTAAAATTAGAAATCATACCCTTACCCTTCCCAAACAGCAACATATCATCAACATATAATGCA
>MU224645.1:408568-421832 GCA_018584345.1 Thuja plicata
CAAGCCGTGTCCACAAAGAATTTACAATAGTCTCGTCAAGAACATTCAGAAGAACGACATCTGCTAGATAGAGTCTGATGAGACCCTTAGCCTTCTGATCCTTGATCTCCCAATCCGCTTGAGATATCATTGCAAGTCTCACATCAAGTGAAGTAGGCTCCCATAGACCGCGGTCTTCAAGCATGTCTTCCATCTTGATTTTCCACAACTCGAAATTAGTGACATTAAATTTCTCCACCTCCATTCTACTGTATGAGGAACCTGCCATCTCAATTTGCAAATAAGATTCAGAATGCTCTGCACAAAAAAAATCCCACTCAACTTGAGATTAGCTCAAAAAACCCTACCCAACAAATAGGATCAAAAGTTGATCAGGCTTTGATACCACTTGTAAGGAAACTCAAGTGTGAAAATAGCTTCCTACACTAATCTCTATAGGAAAGTATTGTGCAAATTCTTTTAAATCCTTAGAATTTCAAATTTCTTAACTACTTTAACAATGATATTGCAGCCACATACCATGCATACAGAAAATAGAGAATGACACAATGATTTACCCTGGGGAAAACCTTTCGGTAAGAAACCCCAGCACTCCAAAACCTGCACAATGTATTATCTTCAACACAACCGTTACAACACACTTGCAATGCAAGTTCTTTCAGGAGACAATCGACACTCTAAGACAAATCTAGTAGCACCAAATCATACCAACAATACACTCTTTTTGTATCCCTTCCTGTAACCCTAAAAAACACTTATATCATGCACTTTCCTTTTTAGGGCAACTTCCAAGGATAGCCGTATTAGGGTTTTACCATTCTCTGAGAAAATAGGAACCCTAAAAATTTTTTGTGGAAGAGTGTAAAGTACTCAACTTTATCAGTTGCCACATATCTTGCATGTCTTCACCTGTCATTGAAATCTCTTAGAAATAGCTCTTACGTGTCATAGGAATTCGTCATAACCATTTCAGCCATGATCTCCTTACACATAATTCAAGATGCTGACACATCAAGTGGAGTGACACATCAACATGCCAACTAGACATGTACACTCACACTTAATTTCATTATTTGCAAGAAAATACATTTTACAAAACAAATAATAAGAATAGGAATTATCCAAGGTTGAGACACCTTATTCCGAACAACAACTACCAAAAATAAGGAAAATCCTCAAAATGATGTTCTGAGCTATGAAGATCAGAATGAAGGTCAAGATGATGGAAAAAAAGTTGAACCAAAACTTCCCAAGTATGTGAGAAGACATCATCCACAGAATCATATCATAGGAGACAAGAAGGCTAGAATGAGAACAAGAAGTCACTAAACACTGGATGTTTACTTTGTGATTTTAAGCCTAAATCTGTTAATACTGCACTTGAAAATGAAGAATGGGTCAGTGTTATGAATGAAGAGATAGAACAGATTGAGAAGAACAAGACATGGACACTAGTAGCGAGACCAGATGATAAGAATGTCATTAGTACCAAATGGATATTCAAAAACAAGATGAATGAAAATGGAGAAGTCACAAGAAACAAAGCAAGGTTAGTATGCAAGGGGTATGCACAAGAAGAAGGTATTGATTATTGAGAAACCTTTACACCCATTGCTAGACTAGAAGGAGTTAGAATTATTCTTTCTTATGCTGCATACAAAGGATTCGAGGTATACCAGATGGATGTCAAATTTGCATTACTAAATGGAATACTGGAAGACGAGGTATACATTGAACAACTAGAAGGGTTTGTTGATCCAGACAAGAGAAACATGGTATCTAGACTACATAAAGCCTTGTATGGATTGAAACAAGCACCTAGAGCATGGTATGAAAGACTTCACTCCTATCTCATAAGAATTGAATTTGTAAGAACAAGTGAAAACACCAATCTATACTTAAAAGAAGATACCGATGGTAATATTCTGATTGCTGAAATATTGGTTAATGATATCATATTTGGGGGTAATGAAATGTTATGTAAATCATTTGCTAATGAAATGAGAAAAGAGTTTGAAATGTCTATGTTTGGGGAGATCAAATTATTTCTTGGTCTACAAACTCTTCTACAAGATGCAGACATATACATCAATCAGTCCAAATACATCAAGGAAGTGCTGAAGATATTCAAGATGGAAGATTCCAATCCAGTTGGAACACCTATGGAAACCGGATGTAAGCTGACAAAAGAAGACAAATCAAATGAGGTAAATCAGGCCTTGTATAGATCAATGATTGGAAAACTAATGTATGTTGTTCATATCAGACCAGATATAGCACACGCTATCGGAATAGTTGCAAGATTCTTTGTTAATCCCAAAGAATCACACACGACTATTGTCTAGAGAATTCAAAGATATCTAAAGAATGTTGGGGACTATGGCTTATGGTATAAAAGAGAAGGAAAATTTGCGCTTCAAGTCTATACGAATACTGATTGGGCAAGAAGCAAGGATGCATCTCACAGTCTACTACAGAAGCAAAATATGTGGATGTTGCTGAAAACTACTCAAATATTGCATGGATCAAATAGTTGCTGGAAGGTATGAATATGAAGATTCTTGAACCAGTGATTATCTATTGTGATAATACCAGTGCAATAAACATATCAAATAATCTAGTCATGCACCATGCTAAGACTAAGCATATTCCTATCAAGTATCATTACTTAAGAGAACAAGTGCAAGAAAAAGAATTGATACTAGAATATGTTCAATCCAAGGAACAATTAGCTAACATATTTACCAAGCCATTGCTGAAAGTTACATTTAAGTACCTGAGATAAAGACTAGGCGTCCAACCCTTGTCTATCGGTCAGTTATCTGAATAGGCAATTGCATCAGCCTATACACTGTATCGTCTTAAAATGGAAGCACTTTCATGTTAAGAGCATTTAGCCCTCCTTAGGGGATGTATTTGACCTCCATCACATCATCCTCCCATTTCTGTATCATCCCCCCTGATCTGCCTTTTTGACTACCATTTTCTGACCTGATTTCTGCATTATGGGATACAGACCTGTGTTTCTAGGATTTAGGGATAGGGTTGACCTCCTAGGACAGGGCCGACCTTGGCCCTGACCTAGGACAGGGTTGACCTCAGCCCTGTCCTAGGACAGGGCTGACCTCAACCCTGTCCCAGGGTCCAAATCCTGGGAACTTTTGGTTTCCCAAATGTCGGTCCTCACAAAAAGTTTCCTCCCACTTCCGGGTCAGCTGTTTTAGGTTCCGAAGCATGGATTCCTAAATTGTATTTAATATAGATCCTCTCCTAGGGGTAAATTCTTTAATGATGATTTAATTATCCTATGTAGGCCTCCTTAGAAAATTGTGCCCTAGTTTCATATAAAAGGGAGCCTTTCTCTCTCATTTTCTCTAAGTCTTCTAAGTACAAAAAGCTCTAATCAAGATTTTATCAAGAAGCAAAAGGTTCAAGCATCCATTTCCAAGTTCTCAAGGTGTTCAAGTCTTCCTCTCAAGCATTCAAGTCCTCGATTGAAGATCAAGGATTCAAGCTTTCAAGCCTTTGAAGGGATTTGGTTCAAGCATCCTCAAGACTCTTTCATCATCTCTTCAAGGTGGATTCCAAGCATACAATCATGGAGGTTTATGGTTTCTAAAGTCCATGCTTTCATATTTACATATTTGCATACATTTGAATTACATTAGCATACCTATTGAATATCATAGCTTCACTATTAGATTCAATTCTACTACTTGTTAGCTTTCCATACTTTATTGATTTCAACGGTTAATTACAAAACTGGGGTTTGACCAAGGTAAACCCCTCCCCAAAAACAAACAAACATTTTTCAAGTGTAGGTACAGGTTTGGGACTGTAGATCCGAGGCCAGATCTGGATACCCTTTTCGGATTTCTTTCGGACTGTGCGAACAGGGATACTTTCGAAGCTGAGTAGATCGAGTTGGAAAAAGTGGTAGAGGGTCAACCTTTTTCATAAGATGACATCAGAACAGAAAAATATTTATGGGTTTTGTTCGTCTCTGTGTTTCCTTTCCGGATCATACTTCGGATTTTCCAGAAACTAAGTACAGACCCCAAAAAATAGCATTCTTTGATCTGCAATATTTCAAGGTTAGTACTTTTCTATCATTCATTTCAATTCAAATCCTTAATCATTCTAAATCTATCACACATTTACATTCATTTCAAAACACATTTTAAGAGGGAAACCTAGGATCTCCTTCTTTATTCTTATTTCTAATAGATTGATTCATTTGTGCATTGATCCTTTTTGGGTTGATCGATTTGGATCCTTCCTTTGTTCATTTGAGAATAAAAGGGAATATCTTATTTATCCCACCACTCTAAGAATTAAATGTAAGGTGATAAGTGATTTGAGTATCAAAACACTCTTATTCCATAAACATCATTTTTCTACCTTACATTTAAGTACCTGGGATCTCGGGACAGGGTCGACCTCCTAGGATAGGGTCACATAAGAAAAGATGTCACATTTGAAAATGTAGATGTTTGTGTGATGTGTGGGGAAGATAAGATGTTCCTTTCAACCTCAAATGCACAAATGAAAATCCAAATTGATCAACCCAAAAAGGATCAATGCACAAATGAATCAATCATTTGGAAATGAGAGCAAAGAGGAAAGATCTTAAATTCCCGTTTTAGAAAGGAATGTATATGATAGTTCTAGGAATTGAAATGGATGAGATGAAGTACCAACCTTAAAATAGTGTAGATCAAAGAACGCTATTTTTTGAGGTCTTTAGGCTATTTCTAGAGACGCTGACAATTGATACCGAACCGGAAGACAGAGACGGACAAAACCCAGAAATCTTTTTCTGTTTCAATGTCGTCTTATGAAAAAGGTCAACCTTGTACCACTTTTACCAACTCAATCTGCTCAACTCTGAAAGTGTCCCTATTCACACAGTCTGAAACAAATCTGAAAAGGGTATCCAGATCTGGCCTCAGATCTACAGTCCCGAACTCGTACCTACAAGAAAAATATTTGTTTGTTGTGGGGGAGGGGTTTGCCTTGGTCAAACCCCAGTGACTACAAACACCAATGGGCAGTACACCTCGACTGACAAAGAAACTTGAAAGTAAAGTCACAGTGATGCCCGAGCAAGAAACCTGACAAGCATTACCGACAAGAAGAATCACAAGCATTACTGATGAGAAGAACTTCATAGTGATGCCCGACGGACAGACAACCCCGACGGAGATGCCCGAGGAGAACTGAAGTGTTGCCCGAACCTATCAAAGAGTTAAACACTGAAAAGAACTAAATTTTAGAAATAACAAAATACTTAGCTGGCAAGAGCTAAAGATAGAGTTAACTGGTTTTTAACATTGTTTTCATTGACAAGTTAAAGCTAGAGATAAGTGAAATATTTAAATCAGTTTTATTGTAGTTGGCAAGAAGATATCTATGAGATAAAAAAAGAGTAAAAGCTTTAAAGAAAGATTGGCTAAAATTGTGAATCACGCCAAGAACAAGAAATTCAAGGACTGAGAAACAGTGATATCATGTCTATAAAGAGACAATCTAATTCATAATGAATTAGGGGTGAATAAAGAAGAAGGGTGTTGGAGAGAAACTGATGAAGAACAACTTCAATCAGACCTGATCAATCAAGCTGACGAACAGAGCTATATTTCTACGAACACCAAGCAACAAAGAAGCACAACATCAACACGAAGAAAGAAGTGGAGCAAAGGTATTGAAAAGATACATTGATCATAAAGGTATTATGAGCTTACAATAGATCTAAAACTTGGCAAGTCTATAGTTGTATATGTGAACAGATCATTTATTGTTTCAATTTAATCATTGGATCAGAAAGTCTCCTAACTGGGCAGGACTTAACAATTCTTTCTATATTGAGATACATCCCAAGGAATATAAAAATTTTTGATCATGAAGATAGCATGAGATACCATATACCATTTGACAAACTACACTGGGTTTGGTCATAGAAGGTAGCATAAAGATGCCACATATCAAGTGACAAGCTATTCAATTTAAATCCTCTAACAAGGTCACACCTAACAGTTTGTTTGTAATCTTTAACAGGGTTGGCTCTTCACCGATCTCACTTCAGAAGAGTGAAAATTTTGGGTTACCGGTCCCAAGTGGTTTCTCCCTTAATAGGGTTTCCATGTTAAAATTCATGTGTCAATGTGTTTATGAGTCATTACTTTAGTGTTTTGCATTACACATAACCAATTCTGGATTGATCGGTATACACTAAGCAATTTACTATTTTCAGTAAATGAAAGACTGCTAATTTTGGTAAACAGTAAGAATAAGGTTTAACAGTGAACTCCGACCAGTAGTTATTTGTTAAGATTGTTTGAAAACATTCATCTTTTAGGGCTCAAGATAACTAGAGGCTTAATATTGTAGTACTAAGTTTTTGGGTTGATTTATTGGAATATTTTTTAGGCCACTAATTCAACCTGCCCCCACCCCCCCCTCTCAATTATTCTAACACAGAGATGCTATAGACTATATGGACCTTTATTGACTATGTTTGACTAGTTAGTTACTCTTATTGATGTTAGTTATTGGATTATCATGGTTATGGATGATGTTTGATTACCATGTCTTGTGAATCTCATGCTATGATTATACTTTGACTATGATATTATGCATCATACTTATATGTAATATGAATCGTTGAATGTGAAATGAAATTAATGATGCAATTTGCATATTGATTATAGATTACAAATTTTAGTACTAAACCGAACTGATGAAAACTTGAGTGGTGTATGTTGTTGACAGGATAAAGGCGAGCAAAGCCCATGTAGAAGAAGTTAGCACTCCGAAAAAGAAAATGTATTTGTTGATGAGAATTAGAACACCTTGCATATAAACCAAATCTTAATAAACCAAATATGCCACGTTGACATATTTGAGCAGCCAATTCAATTTAAAAATCTTCTATTTTATTTGTTTGTGGTTGTAATGCTTCTTTTAAAACATTAGGAGTATTACTTTAAGTTTAAAGAATTGATGCCTAAGATCCCATGGAAGAATTTACATTGGCTCTAAAAACAAAGCAACAATTCTATTACATTATTTGTTACAAACTTTTATTTAAATCTTTTGTTTTGGTCTTCCTATTATTAATTACTCGAGCAATATTAAAAGAATTAAAAAGGAGATTATCTTTTGTATTAAAAACATATGCATAAATTTCTAAAAAAAAAAATATAAGAGAATTTATTATTAAAAGAATGTTTTCCTTTGGTGTTTTATATATTTAAGTAAAGGAGAGAAATTAAATATTGGATGATTGTTTTTAGGTGTTCAATATATTATATGTATTCAATAATTATTATGTGTGATTAGATCATAAGAATTATTTTTATGATGAATATATTCGGAAATGGTAATTTTTTACTTTTTCTTTTCTTTTTTTTTTGTTCTTTTCTTTATAGAAGAGCATTATCATATATCATACATATTAGATTGGCGAATTTCATGAAATTCTCTTTTATTTATTAGATGAATGCAATTTAAATATTAATTTATCTTGAGTAGTGAGTGCTTGTCATAAAGGCCTGAATGTTCATTATCTTCCAATTATGACAAAATAGAACATATTATAGAGAAGAGGACTTAGTGGGTGAAGTAACAATATGTGGTTTTTGTGCTCACTATGTTAATATTTTTTTTTAGTCATGTGGGAGGGGTAGTAATTATTTCTTTTTCTCACCAAAGGAAAAAAATAAGAAAAGAGTGTCATTTTATTTTTTCATGTTTGTATATTATTGATGGGTGCCGAATATGGGATAACAAGGAAGGATAGGCATTTTTATTTTTATCTGACCTATCTGCCTAGCATAAATATGCTTTGGCCAAAGCAATTGTTGCATTCATTTGATACTAGTGAATGTTATAGTTTTTTTTACTCCCTGCCATACCATTGTGTAGATGCTACATTATTATAAGAAATGTTAGATAGGACACAATGATGCACCATATTGCATTCGACCTGTCGGTTCTGGTTTGCTAGGTTCTTCGTACAGGGTCGGGCGCTCAACCTTTCATGTTGAGCATCGGGTGAGCTAACACCTCTGAGGAGCTAACCACTCTATGGTTGGGTGGAGAAAGTGCTTGAACCTCATTCTCGTCCTTGAGCATAGCGTATGGAGAGCAGCTCGATGGCTACAGGAGGTGAGTTTATGCATAGTATCACATTATATTTCATATGATGTATCGACCCTTTAACTTGGTCCATTTATATCATTATCATTTTTTGTATTGATGAGTAGGTTGATCTTAATGTAAGTATAGTGTATTCTCTCATGTGTGAGACAAAATCCTTGTAACATTTTGTTCCTTTATATATTACTCTTTATTGACTTTGGATGATTTGTGTTATTTTAGACTAATTGTGTTAAGTGGATGTTAGTACCTTATAGATAGAAGCCAAGTGATGGAGGTATCGAGCCAACATGTTGCGAGCTATTCCCAATGCAATAGAGAGATCAAGAATCTGATGGCCAAAAATCCAAAATGAAGTAGAAGAGTTGTGTATACAAAAAATGCTAAGAGAGAATGACCAAAAAGTGTGTTGAATGCGCAAGAAGTGTGCCAAGATTGTGAAGTGTCTAGAGGGGGGAAATGGAGTTAAAAATGGAGATATAATGGAAAAGCTTGAATCTAGGTGTCGATGGGTAGTGGATTCGAGTATTGCAACGGCAAGGTAGTAATTTTTAACACTCAAATGACAATCTACACATCTGTATATATTTGTGGATGAGTGCACATTCCATGAAAGTCTCAGTGGCACACATGTGTCTTGGCCAATTCTCTAAATAGGTGATCACAAAGCGAGATGAGCGAGCACAGATGGATGACATGGAATTTGTGTCTAAGGCTAAGGTAGGGGCATTATAAAAATGAAAAATTACACTAGGGTGCAATTTTACAATATTACATAAATGAAAATATTTAAATCATTAAAAATTTGACCATGTGTAGTCTTATCTTTATGACGCTAATGTTCACATGATCTAAAATGTTCAAATGATCTAAGAAGTGAAAAGAGAATAGACTATATAAATTTAACAAAATAAAAGTAGTAACAATTTAAAGATAAAAATAGGTCATATATCAAATATTAATAAATATAATTTATATATTTATTTAATAAAAAATATATTATAGATTTTAAACATAAGATTAAAAAAAAAGTATTAATGAAATATATAAATAAACTTACTATTTTGTATCATAGAATCTCGGTACACAATTGATAAGCATTATCTTTAAAATTACTTTGTTTCGACTCTTGTTTGGGAAGATTTTCAAGAAGGCACCCATCTTTTTATACAGATGTTTAGATTTCCTTTTATAAACAATTTTTAATTTAATAAAAAATAAATTATAGATTTTAAATATAAGAAAAAAAGTATTAATGAAATATATAAATAAACTTACTATTTTGTATCCTAGAATCTTGGTACACAATTGATAAGCATTATCTTTAAAATTACTTTGTTTGGACTCAATTTTGTTTGGGAAGATTTTCACAAAGGCACCCATCTTTTTCTAATACTGGATTGACTTTCTATTACCCTTACATTCTAATAGAACAAGACATTATTTTCTACAAATGTTTAGATTTCATTCTATAAAGACATCCATCTTTTTCTAATATTAGAATGACTGTCTATTACTCTTACATTCTAATAGAACAAGGCATGATTTTCTACAACTGTTTAGATTTGATTTTCTACTATAAAGACACCCATCTTTTTCTAATATTAGATTGACTTTCTATTGCCCTTACATTCTAATAGAACAAAGGCATTCTATTGCCCTTACATTCTAATAGAACAAAGGCATGATTTTTTTTTTATAGATATTTTTAGATTTCCTTCTATAAACAATTCTTAAATTGAATTTCATTCCCTTTGCATTCTAATAAAAAAAAACAAGGACATTCCAATCATGAGTAAAGTAATTAAATAAATGGGAAATTGACAGAACACTATAAATTGCCAATTGAAGCCTTCCCTTCATTCCATTTGTAAGAAAGAGGAAATCAAGTTTGAGAGCTGTTAGATTTAAAGATGGAGTTTGCTTCTTCGAGAACTGTTTTCGTTTTCATCATGCTGATCTTTTTTTCTTCGAATTCTTTCAATGCTGAAGCTGTTCGAGGTAAAATTGATTTACATTGTGCTTGTAAGACATATAGCTTGATCTTGAGACATGCAAACATTTTAATGACTTGTGTGTTTTTGTTTGTTGTGTGACAAAAGGTGTAATTTCAGTGAAAGATGAGGTGCCATGGACTCCCTGTGAATGTTGCAAGCAGTCTCATAATGAAGGTTGCTGCAAGACATGCGCCTCCCCTCCTGCTCTCAACAATGGACAAAATGCTGCTTCCCTACTGCATCTCTAGAGACAACTGATTCTATAACACTACTGCAGTAGTTATGTTTGTTATAAATAAAATCTGGATTACACCAGCGTTTTGGTTCTCATAATAGCTGTTTTATTCATTTCCTTTAATTGTAACAGGATTGTTTGATACTTGTGTTTTGTACTTCTTTTTGATTGAATAAATTTTCACCTTTCTTTTATTTCAATTTTGTCTGTTTTTAAGCTTATATCTTCTTCAGTTGTACTTTTATGGTTATCGAAAACTTTTATTGTTGGGATAGAAACTTGAACACTGATTACATCTTATAAGATTAACTTAGCATTAGATTAAGGAAGGTCATTGAAAATGGAATACTGTTTATTGATATTTTCTGTTAGCAAATTACATATTTTAGATTTTCTGGTTAGTGAAAGAAATGTTTGAATGAATTTAATGTTTATTTTTTATAAGTTAAGACTTTTGCTACTGTTTAAAAAAGTATTGTTATTAAAAAATCAAGGCATGGATTTTGCTTATGCTTCTTAATTATATATTTTTTGAACTTTTTTTCAGTATGAATTTCTCTAATCCTTTTTAATTATATAGTTTCTAACTGCTAAATTTTCACCCCTCTTTTATTTCAACACAAATTTAATGTTTTTTTCAAACAAATTTAATAAAGACCTTTTCAATGATATAAATATAATACTTTAAATATAAATATGAAATTATATTGTAAACAAACATTTCCTAAAATTTTGTTCATAGAGGCCATTTTAGAAAACAAATTTTTTATTATGTTTTGTTAAAAATTGAGCTGATTTGCTAAAGAATAAATTGTTAATAGCCAGTTAAGATCAGTATCATGCTTATATTTTTATAGTTATTGGAAACTTTTATGGTTGGGAGAAAAACTTGAAAGCTGATTACATCTTACAAGATTAAAAATCACATCTTTTAGATTTTTCTATTTATTGAAAGAAATGTTTGAATGAATTAATTACTAATGTTTATTTTTTATAAGATTAGACTTTTAATATTGTTTAAAATAGTATTAGTAAAAAAGTGTTAAAAAATCAAGACATGGATTTTGTTTATGCTTCTTAATTATATATTTTTTGAATTTTTTTCAGTATGGATTTTGCTTATGCTTTTAATTATATAGTTTCTAACTACTAAATTTTCACCTATCTTTGATTTTAACACAAATTTAATGTTTCTTTAAACAAATTTAAGAAAAACCTTTTTGGGAGTTCCTTCAAATGTTTGTCTTCTGTGTTATGGTTATTGGAAACTTTTATGTTTGGGAGAGAAACTTGAACACTGATTACATCTTACAAGATTAAGCTTATACTAGCATTAGGTTAGGGAAGACCGTTGAAAATAGAATAATATTTATTGATATTTGTTGTTAGCAAATCATATCTTTTAGATTTTTCTAGTTATTGAAAGAAATATTTGAATGAATTATTTACCAATGTTGATTTTTTATAAGATTAGACTTTTATTATTGTTTTAAAAAGTATTAGTAAAAAAGTGTTAAAAAATCAAAGCATGGATTTTACTTATGCTTTTTAATTATAAAATTTAATTAAGAATAAATTGTTATATAATTGATTTAGATTTTTATAGTTATAGCTATTATTTTTAAAATTTATATTATAACTCTAATTCATTTGTTTTAATGGAGTTATAA
Source organism: Thuja plicata (assembly GCA_018584345.1). Taxonomy (NCBI): domain Eukaryota; kingdom Viridiplantae; phylum Streptophyta; class Pinopsida; order Cupressales; family Cupressaceae; genus Thuja; species Thuja plicata. The sequence continues at coordinate 420,631 of MU224645.1, forward strand.
TGTAATTTAGTTTATATATTTTTATTTCTTCAAAATATATATAGCATGTCAAGACCTTGAATTCTATGTGGATTCTATAAATCTTATAATATCACAAACTCTTTAACTTCTTCCAATTTGTTGACCATAATTTTGTATATATTATTGAATGAGTGCAACCTTGAATAATATATAAATTCGTATATTTCATAACTGTCATATTTTTAAAAAAACGTAAATTAATATTTACCCTCAAAAATGTCTATGTTCATTCCATATATTAGTTAGTTGATTATCTATTATTTTGAGATTTTATGGAAATATTTTGTTTATATTGAATACTAACAAATTTTTTAATTTATGGCATATAAACCAATTGATATCAAACAATGTAAGTTTGAGAGGAGTATACCTAGCACCACAAGACCTTAAATTTCACTTCTTCAAGATTAGTGATTAGAATTGTGTTCAAGTATGGTATTGTACTAAACTCTGATATTTTGAATATATTATAGAATAAAGTGCAACCTTGAATAACATATTAATTCTTATATTGTTTTGATTAAGTAAAAACAGGTTTTACAAGAACCCAAAACCTTTACAAAGATTTAAAAGATAACATAAAAGTTTAACAGGAACTGTGCGGGTAAACTCAAAATAAGACAGCAAAAATATAAGATAGCAGGAAAAAGGACAGCTAAATGATTTTCATTAAGTTTTCATTAATTCCTATATTGTTATTTATAATTGTTATATTTTTTTAAAAAAAACTAAATTCATATTTATCCCTCACAATTGTTTATGTTCATTCTATATGATTAGTTTGTTATATATTATTAATATTATTAAGAAAATCACAATAATTAGAATTTTTTTTTTTTTCACTAAAAGAGAGGTAAAAATTTATTGAAATCGAAAGAGAGCAAAACAATACAAGACACAAAGAGAATTACAGAGCCTTGTCCTGGTCAACAAGTTGAACCAACCTCTATGATAAATCAAAGGGAAGCATCGAATGATCAGAAATGTTCCAAGGCGGCCCATGCTCAGAGGCCCATTTGGCCAAACAATCAGCCACACCATTCCACTCTCAGGCGATATGCATAAAGGACACAGAATCCAAAGAAGTACATAGCTGAATGATCTGCTGAACAACCAAAGCCAAATGCCAGTCCACAGTCACAAAGTTCCTTTTGTTCAATAAATTCACAACCACCTGCGAA
>MU224645.1:423165-437103 GCA_018584345.1 Thuja plicata
CGAGAGAGAGCATCATATTCCTTAAGAAAATACATCAGGGCAGCCTGAACCATACTACGATAAATGGGAAGAGCTTGAATCACAGATTGCAAAAGTGTCACCCTGCCAGCAGTAGAGAGCCACCTATCAGTCCAATGATTAACTTTTTGTCATAGTTTGTCAAGCACATTCTGCCAGAAAAGCCTAGGCTATCTGCCAACCACAATAGGGACCCCCAAGTAAGTTAGAGGAAGAGACTGAATCTGAAACCTCAGGATATTAGCAATCCTCCGTTGGATAGGCTCAGGAGTAATAATTAGAATTTCTTCATAAGAATTTTATTTTTATTTTTTCTTGCTATCTCTAATCCTAGGTGAAAATAAGAAATCCAGATGGTGCTATTTGAATCCTAGTTTATCTATTCAGCATCATCCACAGACTAAAGAAAAGAAAAAACAACATTGACAAGCTATGGAAACATCTGAGGCCATAAAAACATCTGCATATTTAAGCCATAAAAACATTGCTGTCTAGAATTTGCACATTCTGAATAGTGCACATTTGACTGGTATTGAAAATTGCACAAAAAAACATATTTGGTAAGTATTCCTTTGTGAATGAAACAAGTGAAAGTTTATAGTATGCTCGGTATTTTTCATTTTCAATTTAGATTTTTTTTCCCCAAATGCGAATTTACTCATTTTTTCTTAAATGTTGTATTTGGCCACAGGATTGGCGTTCCATATATCTTTCTTCACAAGTCTTAAAATGCTAAATCAAATAAATACTCATATCTTTTTGTCTGTTAGAAGATTATTTATATGGGTTTAGGATCATTCATTGAGTAAACTATTTATTTTTATTTGTCTACAGATAATGAAAAAGTTCACATCACAATCAGACTATTATATGGATAATAGTAATATGGTTGCAGGGAAACAACTAAGTTTTGATGTATAATCCTTCTGTGGAAAGGGATACTGCAATCACAGACCTTCGATTTTGTAACAGTCAATAAGCATAGATTTCTTGTGCTCTTTTTTTTTTTTTTTTTTCTCTTTTTAGTTTTTGTAGATTCAAATAGACAAGAATTTCAAGAAGCTCTTCATCACTTGGGTGAAAACTGAAATCGTGAGGTAATGAAATTCTACCCATTCAAGTAAACTATAGTTTTCAAAGTTTATTTTTTTATTTCATTGGTTTTATAAACTTAAATAACATAAAATGGACAAGAAATTCAAATAGTGTAGATATTAGAATGTTGATATATTTCACATAAAGCATTCATTAATAAAAATTAAAAATATGTATTATTTTTTTTTATCGGTAATATACGCTTTTGACTGGAGCGATAATCAGTGAGGCCACAAATTTGGGGGACCTCATCCCCATGAAACCAACACATCAGACCTGCGATCTAGAGAGCCCAATAGGGAAACCGGCCTGAGTCGTCCGAGTCCGCGAGCACACCGAGACCAGTGAGGGAACCTCCGGGCTCACATCCACCGCTGCGTTGTGAGCTCATGCTCAAAAGGGTTTGTGGTCACCTTGATGAGACTTGAACCGGAGTTGATGCGTAGCACTGAGATCATTAGCCTAACACTACGCCTCACGACTTGCCTTCACACCAACTCGGATACTCACGCGCCCTTAAAAAATATGCATTGTTAACAATAACAATCAACATATATTTCTCGTATTGTTATTTGTTTATTGATTTTATATATTTCTCATATTGTTATTTGTTTACTGATTTTAGAATTTGCAGATTCTTTATGCATGGAAATTCAAATAACATTTTATTTTCTTTAGCTTCTCTTCTCGCTGCTAAAGTTTTAAAATTAGATTGGTAATTGACAATTTTTTTTCAGAAAATTATTCTTGCAAGAGACTATAATACTGTGAAAGAATTAAACATACAGAACTAGAAACACAAGGGGAAATACCTTCCTTAATGTGGGTGAAATACATTCAAGAATGTCCCTGTTCAATATTGCGATGAAGACATTGATTTGAGTTGCGAGAGGAGTGTAACATGCAGGGAGACAAAATTGTTCGATGCGGCTATCGTATGTGGTCTTGTCCATGTTGTTTTTGAATTTTAAATAGAATGCAGAATAAACAAAAAAACACAAAATTGCAGTCCAAAGACATACACACAGAAAGAACACGATAATTTATAATGGTTCACCTTTGCAGGCTACATCCACTTCAATGGAGGGATTCTCAGATTTTATTTAATCTTTATTTTCACATACAACTCTATCATTGTTTTAACAACAGCTATATAGCACCTTTCCCACCTACTTCTGTCACTTCCAAAATTAGCCAAGGAAGCCTAACAGTTGGTTGTTTGCAAGAACTGCGGTTACAAGAGAGGGAGGGCATTTTCCTGTCAGAGTAGGCATAGCAGTTACGGGAATGATTGGGCTGCACCACCCAACAATCTCCATCTTGAAACCCAATCAATAGCAGAGAAAAAAGCACACAGAGATATCCCACCATTTTGATTTATTGATCACATAGATTAAGTAGGCCTAAGAAGATCTCAACACTGCAAAAATTTGTTCTAGCACACTCCGAATGAGGCTTCTCCGCATTAGATCAGAGTCAAAAATATCCTCTCCTACAAAAAAAACCAGCACAAACTTGCCCATCAGTCCATAAATAAAAATATTACTTTCAACAGATTCAAAACATACTTATTTGTCATCCACAAAAGGACCCTTATCTGCACTCATCACAAAATCACATGCTTCCATGCTCCCCTTCTATACAATCCTTATCAGAGCATCTAAAAGCACCTTTAATATTGAATATGGTGGAGTTAATATAACCAGAGCAACCTGCACCTTGGAATTAGATTATGGACACTTTGCCCTCTCTTCATGAAGAACAAAACTTGTTGGAAGCCCAACCGCCTCAAAATCTTCAACATCCTCAAGTTCTTGGCAAACAATAGCATCATCTTTTGCACTGTAATGACACCCAACTCCTAGGTTCAAAGGTGTGAGAGAGGAGCCTGCATTCAATGCATTCCACTCTGCCTCTACTTCCACAATCTGGAATAATAAATCATTAGAAACTTTATTCTCATACATGCCAGAGACTTCTGAATCACACGCAGCCTTGAACGAGAGGCTCTCTCCGGCCTCCTTGAGTTTTTTAATCCTTGTGCTCCGGAGGTCTCCAGTCGCCAGGCACCCCAAATCCTCTTGTGGTTTCTTTCCACCAAGGGGAAACTCCTCTATCAACAAGACATACATTTTTGCGAGGAAAGACTCCTCTATCAAGATGTGATGATCATTCCCATCATTTTTCTCTTCCTGAAACATAGGCTATTCATAAAACTCCCACTCTTTCTCATGGTTATCTTTTTCAATGGTCCATGAAAAATAGTTGGTTTGTGAGAAGGAAATTATCTTCCTTCAACCTTACAAATTTCTCATTTTGATAATCATCCTGAATCTTAGCCTCAGCTTCCTCAACTTCATCCTCACTTGCTTCAGCATTGTCCTCTTCAGCCAAATCCAAATTTTCAAAAAATTCTTCAATAACAAAATTAGCGTCATCATCTTCTTCCTTCATCTTTGCTCAAGCCAAACTGGCTCTGATACCAATTGTTGATTTCAAATTTTAAATAGAATGCAGAATAAATGAAAAAACACAGAATTGAAGTCCAAAGACATACACATAGAAAGAACACAATAATTTATAGTGGTTCACCTTTGCAAGCTACATCCACTTTCAATGGAGGGATTCTCAAATTTTATTTAATCTTTATTTCACATACAACTCTATCGTTGTTTTAACTACAGCTATCTATATAGAAAAACAAGCACATTTCCTGCCTACTTCTGTCACTTCCAAAATTAGCCAAGGAAGCCTAACAGTCAGTTGTTTGCAAGAACTGCGGTTACAAGAGAGGAAGGGCATATTCCTATCAGAATAGGCAGAGCAGTTACAGGAATGATTGGGCTGCACCACCCAACAGTCCATGGAGATGAAATAGTTATTAGCAGAGAAGAATGGATAGTGATAGGTGTGTGTACATAAGTTTCCTCCCTTATTCGACAGTGAAGGGTTAATAGTTGGAGATAGAGGCTGCGTCATTGAAGGTTTTAAGCAACTCTTCCAAACACTTTGTAAGGAAGCATTTATGAGTTGACATTGTAACAGTAAAAATTTTAGTATCGCATATATGAGTTGACACTATTGTTACAAGTGAAAATTTTAGTATTAATGTTGTACTCTTTTCTATTGACAAATATAAATTAGGAAGCATTGTATTATGGATGTAGATGGTATTAGTTAAATTTAGTTTTGTAAATGTTATAGCTCAGTTGAATGTAAAATAATATGAGTTAATTTAGGTGGAAAATTATTGTTCATATTACTGTTATCAATTTACAAATTATTAGCATTAAGGTCCTATTTTACAATTCAAAAGAATGAAGGAAGATTAGTAGGGGAGAGAGACCAATAGGTGATAGGGGTATAAATAAATATTATAGTAGGTGGACTAAATAAATCTTATAGTGGTGCACTTGAATACAGGAGAAAGTTTGGAGTACAAGATTAGTAGATCTAGTACACTAGTATCCCATGAAGAAGAAGTAGGCATCTTTGATTTAAAATTACAGTTTCATCCATTGTACAAATCTGCATCCATATTTTCCTTGGAATCTTCAACAAGAAATTCATTCATATCTAAAAATGCATCCACAAACTCATTTGCACTTGTATCTCCGTCCCTACCTATCTCTCTACCTCTACCTCTCCCTCTCCCTCTCCCTCCCACGCTCCTTTCCTCTTTTTTTTTTCTATATCTTTAGATATATATTTATTTTAGTGAACAAAATCAGTCCTATATATTTAGATATCTTTTTATTTAAGTGAACCAAATCAATCCCATATTTAATAGATCTTAGAGAGAGAGAGAGAGAGAGAGAGAGAGAGAGAGAGAGAGAGAGAGAGAGAGATCTACATGGAGAGGGTGAGAGAGGAATAGGTAGAGAAAAAGATTAATCATATATAAAGGAAGTGATATTTTAATAGAGAGAGATATATAGTAATACATATGTATAGGGAGAGAGATAGAGATAGGGATATGGAGGCATAGATACATATAAATAGAAAGCAATTGATTGATTAGGATAGGTGGGGAGAGATATGGATTGAATAAGAGAGAGTTGGAAATAATGAGATATAAATAAACATGAATATAGATCTATAGGAAGATAAACATAGAGGGGAAGGAGTGAGAAAGAGTAGATGTGATAGAGACAAGTAATAAATAGGTATAGGTAGAGGGAGGGGCTTATTCTTCTACTTATCTTCACCCCTGTGTGTGTGTGTGTGTGTGTAAGTGTTTTTTAGAGGCAAATATTTTCCTTTTGGCGAATTCTAGGAAACTTAAAATTTCATTTTGGCAAATTATATCTGATACAAGGTGGCCCTAATTGCCCAAATTAAACATGGCAATGAGTCAGTAATATTTTGAATCACCATTAATATTTTTTCGTTTGACATGGTTGACTAGTATATTCGCCTTTGATCAGTCTGATGTGGTTCTTGTAACGACCTCTTAATTCTCCCAATATTTTAAAAAAAATTTGTCGTGCAGATCCTATTTCACCAATGAATATTAATTATGAATTGAATGAGTCAGCCCATTTCACCCCAAAAAATTTACATTGAGTTGGTGAATGATCGTTATATTCGTCAAGATTGTTATATTGACCACAACCTATTTTGCCAACTGTTTGTTAATTCCTAAAATATGCATTGAACATGTCAGCATTTTTTCGCCACACTTAAATCAAGATGTTAATGTATTTTGAAAAGACCGCAAATTCACAAAAAATTGAAATTTGAATCTTGGATTGATATAATTTCAAATCAGTTAATTAAAATTTTGAAAACTTAAACACAATTTCAGATTTGTTACAGTCTATTCACGTCCCATTAAAAAATTTTGAAAGGCCAGATTTACAAATTACAATCTTGCAACAATAAACAAAGGATTCAACATTTCAGAGAAAGCATAAAGGACCAAGGTAAGCAATTATTTGTTCACACTACATAGTAGTGCTATAAATTATAATTCCTACTCCTAGAATCCTAGATTCCTAGATTCCTAGTGACTAGTGAGAGGTAAAGATGTTGGACAAGGTTGACTATCATTAGTATCCTTAAGCTGGTGAAGGGATTGAAATATCATAGGAGGCTGAGACTTAGACTTCTTATTGTGGTGATAGCACTGAAGGGATTTCCATGTATGACATGGGCAAGACTGATACTCCTTAGGGAAGTGAAGGGATCACAAATGAAAGGCCAAGCCTAGATGTTGACAAGGCTAAGACTACTCAGGGCATTGAAGGGATTGAAATGGTGGACAAGGGTAAGACTCCTTAAGGAAGTGATAGGATTGGAAGGGTAGAAAAGGGTAAGACTCCTCAGAGAAGTGAAGGGATTGGGAGGCCATCAAAATGCCCAAAACTTAGAGGTACTACCATAAAGCCTTTCTTTGGAATTGGCAACGTTTCTGCTCCATCACCTTCTGCAATTGCAAGTGCAAAAGTCATTCATAATAGCTCACCAGTACCACCACCACAAGTTGTGGTTGTCATTGAGTTATATAAAAATGCATCAAATAAGGATAACAATGGTGGCACAAGAGAAGATGTTATAAGGGATACACAGAACCAGTTGGATGAAAATGGTAGCAATGAAGATAATATTGATGTTGGTAAGAAGAAAAGGAAAGTAAAGACGGGGCAGGATTGGGAAATGGAAAGAAATGTTAAGGTTGATTGGGTAGAAAAGTACTAGTTCATTGAACCAATCCAAAACAATGATGGACAACCAACACAATGCAGATGTAAGATTTGTAGCTGGAAAACTAAAAGAGAGAACAAGTTGCAGCTAAAGATTGACACTATAGAAAAGCATATTGGTAAGGTTTAGGAAAATCAGACCATAGACGGACAAGAAATATCATTAGTGAGATGGAAATCAAAGGAAGAATGTCTTCATGTTAAGTATTCCATAGAATATGAAGAGCATGACAAGATAATGACAACAATTGCTAGTAGTGTAAATCCAATCAAGGCTGGGTTTAAACATGCAGCCAATGAAGAAAACCTCGCAAAGACCATTCAGATGAGTGTTGTTTTTCATATTTTTTCCACAGGAAAACCTATGAGAGACTTCTCAAAATATGGTAATTTATTATCTTTTTTGAAATTTCCTCGCTATCTTATGTCACATTGGTCAACAAACACTGGATGGGAAATGACAAACTCTCTTTCTGAGGTGGAAAAGAAAAATTTACAGGAGAAAGTAAAACAATCTAGATTCATTTCATTATCCATAGATGAAGTTACTGCAGTAGATAACACTGCTTGGGTCTATATGCATGTGTATATAGTAAAAGAACATGTCTGCCAAGCTCATCTACTTTGTGTTCATAAAATGAGGGGCAATTCAACAATAGAAAACTTATATTTTGAAGTCAAGAAAGCTTTGAATGAAGTTTCTGGTATGGATGATTTGACAATTGGCAAGAAGTTAGTGTGTGTTGGAGATGATGGAGCTAGAGTAATGCAAGACCAAAGGAATGGTCTTTTTTCAATATTACAAACTAGTATTGCACCTTACATGCTTGGAATACATTGCATGGACCACCGAATGAACTTAGCATATACAATTGCAAACAATTTTCCTACAGTGTCAAAAGTTGAAGATCTATTTCGCGAGCTATACTCTAACTTCTGAAGAAGTCCTAAACATTTTGCAGAATTTAAGATTTTTTTCAGAGGGAATAACACCAGGAAACAAGATTCTCAAGGATGTTAAGACCAGATGGATCTCTTTGCATTGACCAGTAGAACAAGTTCTAACATAATATCAATCCTTGGTCAAACTAGTATATGAGAAATGCCTCAAAGTAGACAAAGCTCTTGATTTGTTACATAAGTTAAGTGATATAGAGACTCTATTAACTTTAGCCAGTCTTCTCCCCATGCTGGATTTAATGAAAAAACTTGTTAAGAAAGCCCAAGATAGAACTATGTATATCCATGAATATAGAAGTTTATGTAGAATGGCATGCATTGCCCTAGATGCTCTATATTCAGACATCACATCACTTCAAAGCCCAAATTTTTTTAGGTGGCAGATAATTATAGATTTGAATCATGTTGAAATTTTTTACAATTCAATGCAAAAATGATTTATGTGTGTTTGTGAAAGGATATGAAATACCAATGCACCAATCTAAGACAAGCAACCGAGACAGACTACTTCTAGTTAAAAAGCCATATTTTGAGAGAATTGTTAAATCTGTTAGTCTTAATTTGAAGTCAATTTCCTACCAACTTTCAACTGAGATTCATGAAAGATTCTGTCGAGAAGAAATTCCATGGGTTGTGTGTTTCCTCATTTTTGGAAAAACTTCAAAGATACACAAAATGATGCACAAATATTTCATAAACAAATTGTTGAATTGATGAAAGAGTTTTCAGAACATGCAGATTGCAATGAACAACCAATTAAAGGAATTTTAGATTCAACTAACCTTAAAAAACAATGTAGACAATTTGCATCATGTATGAAATTGTAGTTGAAAAACTTGGAGAATCCATTTGAACCTAGTGCAATAACGAGGCTTTAGAAAAGGATAGATTAGAGTGAAGTATTGCGTGATTCAATATCAGAATATTTCAAACTTGATGATATATGTCAAACAATGATACCAAGGTCAGTGGAAGATGAAAAAAAATTTAATGCATTGGGGTTTTTGAAATTAAAGATAAAAAAACAAACTAGACAAAAACTTGAAAACTTGCTTAAGGTTATTTGTAACTCGGTACAATGTTAAATATTTTCCTTATGATAGGGCATTGGCAATTTGGAATTCCATGCGTGAAAGACGAGTGCTTTGTAACACTTCAAAACCTGGTGGTGCTACTACCATTTTTGAGATAAACGATGGATCTCAGTCCCAGACTCAGAATGAAGATGAAGAACTTTTTGATTTTGAATACCTGACTCAGAATGAAGAGGAACATGTTACTACTAGTCAATTTTAGGAGTTGGATTTCATGTGGGATATAGAAGCGCCAGACTACTCACTGAGTCAGTGAAGTGATCATTTAGCATTCAGTTAATAGGCATTTATTGTATACTTCATAAATTTTATACAGATACTTCATATGTTGACTTATATTACATTTACAATTTTGAAAACAATTGTTCATGATTTTTGTAACTTGTTACTATATTGATTCTTGAAATTTGAAGTATAATGAATTCTTAATTTCCTAGAAATTGTCATACTCATTCAGAATGAAGACATATTTCATATTGTATTATCAGTAGTGAGACATGTTTCTTGAATTAGTAAACTGTAAAGTTGAAAATTTGAAATTATACTTCTATGGTTCTACTTCTGGTCAAATTTGTATTCTATAATGTCTGTGTGTGTTAAATCGCATTTTCTCATTATCAAGAATTCATGCTTAAAGCCATATTTTCAAGATAAAAAAATATACTCTGCTTGATAATGGATATCATCAATGGTACCTCAAAAATATTTAATATCAAGAAAAAGATCATCGATGTTGTCGACCATCCTCTGGCATCCTCCATCCTCATAAAGATTCCTTGAAGAATGTCTGCATGTGATCATCCTTCAGTACTGAAGATCACATTATCCCATCAACAGATGGATCCATGGTACTCGCCATTGTGTGTGTGTATTTGGGTACCTGACGAAAACAACACAAACACTCAATAGGTCATTGCATTAATTCAAATGGTTAGTCAAAATGTTAAAAACCACTAATATCGGCCTATTGCCTACTAACTAGGAGGAGTGTAATTAGTAACATATCAGCCCTCAGAATATGCTACAAATTAGTGACAAATACAACCTAGCATGAAGGATTTTAAATTAAAAACAAGCTAAAAGATGAAAAAGCATGTATTTTAGCTCTAAAAGATGAAACTAGTACAATGAACTAGCATTAGATAATAGATGAAATATGAATCTAATATTAATTCAATAGCATAACAATGTATTTTTGATGTAAGGTCAAAAGCTTATTTTCTCTCAAAACAGGCTTCTATTTATAGAAGAATGGGAGAGAGAGAGGGGGGGGACAAGGTTCATTTATGAAATTGGAGACTCATAAATGAATATGTAAGAGCCTTTAATGCCCAAGGCATTAATAAGGCATGGGAGAGACATAGGCTTAGGGTCTTCATATTAATGAAGGCATTAATGAAGGCTTTAAAGAGGTAAGGGAGGATGTAAGAGAGTGGCTTGAGAAAAAGGACTTTTAAGAAAGTCCAGCTTGAGAAAGTGGACTTTCTCAAGTGGGTTGAGTTGTTAAGTATTCCTTAATGGAATGTGACAACATTAGGAAGTGGGTAAGAGTAGAATTTAGGATTAGGATTAGATTAGCATGGGTGAATGGGTTGAGAAGGGTTAGAACCTAGGGTAGAAGTGGTTGAGATAGGTTAGGTTGGGGTTTAGGGGAATATTAATAAATGAAATAAACTTATTTATTTCATTTAAAAACATGGGAATTAATTATTTAAACAATTTAATTGCTTTTTAATAATTAGGGGACTATAGCTATTTTAATTAAATTAAATAGGCTAGGGGAATGGGTTATTTGCAAGTGGGTATTTGACTTAGGGATTTATTTAATTCCTTTATAATTAAATACTATAGCCATATTTGATTTGGGTTTGATTTGATTGGTCAAAATTGTTTTGAATTTCATGGCTATAATAGTTATTATAAATTAGTGATAAAAATACCTAGGACATTAAATTGATTTTAAAAAATTATGCCAAGCAGTAACAGGGTCATTTTGGACATAAATTGGGGGTATGATCACACTTAGGGAAAATAGGGTCCATAGTTGGAACAGACCAAACTTAGGTGGTTACATTTGCCCCTCTTTGAATTGATGTGCGAGCAGCGCATTGATTCAAAGAAAGTTTCTGATTTTGACTTCAAAAATATTGAGAATTTCATCCTTGGTTGTCGAACAAAATGTTGATGAGATTAGTCTCGTACTTTCATTAAACAAAATTGATAGAATTGATTTTGAACTTGGTTGTCGTCCGAAGATCAACAAAAGATTTAAGAATACCAATTCTGAACTTGGTTGTCGTTCAAAAATTGATAATATTGATTTTGAACTTGGTTGTCATCCGAAAGTCAGTATGAAGCTTCTAGGAGCTTTAAAAATCTTCCAAAATGAGGAAACATAAGATATCCATCTTATGAGAACCAAAGCTTTCTATCCAACAGTTCTGACTTTAGTCAAGAAATTGTCATGCCCCTAGTTTGTTTGATAACAAAGTCATTTTTTCTAATGCTGTTTCGAGAAAAAATTTAATTGATGATAGTGTGATCATGCCCCCTCAGAAACGAAATCGAAGGAAAAGAATAAAATCCCTCAGTTGAAGAGAACAGAACACTTGCAGGAAGCGATAAGGTCAGAAAGAGTGGAGTAGAAGAAGGTGTGTTTAAAATAAACATACATTTATCGAGTTGAATTACATGAAAATATGAGTGATAATGATGTTTAGATCAAGATGTATGATAAAATGTGCAATATTTACCATTGTGGTGAATAAACGAAGCAAATTCGCAATTTTTGAAACTTGTCGCAAAAGGACACTGTGTTGCTGAAAACATCGTAAGCACCTTCGATTTGGTTCCCGATGGAGGAAAAAGAGAACACAAATGATTTGATAGTTGTCTGGGAGGATTTTTGAAAACCCTAAATGTCCCAAAAGACCCATATAAGCCTCCAAATTGACCGTTTCACTATTCATTTTGACATTCAGCTATAGCCAATTAGAGAGCTCTGTAGAGAAAATGGTGGTCCCCGTGAAGAAACATCGATTTGAGATGAGCCGTCGACACCAGCGACCAGCCGACTACCCACTGCCAGTAAGTGCTCGATAAACTACCCTGTGAATTTTGCATTTTTGAATTTCAAGCATTTTTTGTGCATTTTATAGCTAGTCAAAGATAGGATCACATCCAGGATTCCAGATCACATCCTGCAAAATGCGCATCGCATTTGGTTTTTCCCGGATCGTATCTAGTTTTTGCCAGATTCTACGTCACATATGAGTTCTCCCAGATCGCATCCAGTGCTTTAGGTTTAGTTATATTTTGAGCGAAATTCCATCAGTGAATCACATTCCAGATTTCGAGGATCGTACCCCGCATTTAGGATCGCATCCTATTTTTCTAGGATCACATCCTGTATGCGCAATCACATCCTGTATTTCCAGGATCACATCTAGTAAAAGTCTTAGGTTTTCAAATTGTTTTGATCTGTTTGAGTCCTGCAAACTGGAAATGATTTAGTAGAGTAGGAATATGCCCTTTGGTGTAGATAGAATGCTTATACTTTACTATTTTTGTCAAAAATCAGGCCCAGTTTGAGGTAGTCGCCTTTCGAGGTACTTATCTTGCACGAGTTCTGGCATTGTCTGGCTGATTATCAGACAATGAGCAGAATATCATGATCCGATGTGGATTGTGATCATTGATAGGTTTACTCGAGATCAGGGTAAACCGAGGGTTGTTGACTGCTCTAGCCGAGAGATGGCATTCAGAGCACAACACCTTCCACCTACCGACTGGTGAGATTACCGTGACACTAGAGGACATTTGGAGGATCTTGCACGTGCCCATGGTGGGACATGAGGTTCTCTTTGAGTCAAGAGCTGGCGTTGCGATTGGGACTGCTCGGAGCTTCTTTCAGGATGACAACATAGATCACAAACACCTGTCATGGGACTACATGGTCGATCACTATGATCGACTAGCTGTGTACTTAGCTAGATTGGTAGGCGGAATCCTTATGCTAGACAGAGGACAGCATGGTTTCTTGGTGGGCTGGGTTGGTATGGTAGAGCAGATGATCGTCCACCACTAATGATTTGCCTGGGGGAGCTGCATTTTAGCTCACATATACCGAGAGCTGCATGAGATTGTTTACCACCATACTCGCAGCATGACTGTGGGTATATTGATTCTTCAAGTATGGGCCTGGGAGCACATCTCTATGACACGGACGATTGGTGATAGGCAGAGGGCACCAGAGAAGCCCTATGTATATATGTATGCAGGTCTATTATAGCAGCCCCACCTGGGCAAGGTTGAGTACTGGTGTCATTTATTTGAGGATATGACAGAGGTTGTATGGAGACTATACCTAGACTGTGAGGTATGGACATCTGATGCTCGGTAGGTTTCCTTACTGTGTCAGAGCAGATATCTGATAGGCTAGACTAGGTATATAATTGAGCACTTTCTGATCACCAGGGTTCTGAGGCAGTATGGACGACGACAGGGCCGCACGGAGGATGTAGCAATATATGCGTGGATCAGAGATGAGGTAGCTGATTGGGGAGCACAGCTGACTTATGATACTGCTGCCTAGGACATCTATGATATGGTAGCTATAGACTGGGACCCTCGCCCAGATGTGGAGGATGCTGGTGTATCAGATGGATATGCGGCAAAGATGCTTCAGCATCCTTTTCCATGATTCACAGTGCCAAAGGAGATGATTCCTCGTATAGAGGAGCTGCTGGATTATGATCTCGAGGACCAACCTATCAAGGGGAGAGGTGGCAGAGACAGAGCTCCAGGCAGACATGGGGGCCGTGATGGTGGCAGAGATGGAGGTAGAGGCGGCAGGCATCCTCCCCTAGATGATAGACATGATGGTGATGACCGAGGGGGAGGTGGTGAGGCAGTGGATACTGGCGGTCTGAGTGGTAGTGGTCAGAGACGGCCGAGATACAGGTTTGTGGCCCCACAAAGAGATCTGGGCCCTTTACTTACTCTTGAACAGTAGAGACAGTGGAGACAGAGAGTGCAGGAGCAGGATCTTGGTAGAGATGGGGACC
>MU224645.1:439720-449774 GCA_018584345.1 Thuja plicata
ATCAGGAATTCTTTCAGTTGAATGTGTTGTAGATTATTGGGCAATCCATTCGAAACTGTCCCCCATAGAATTGCACAAGGCAAAATTGAGGTGTATAGCCCTATGAGTACCTGAATATATATAGTCTTGCAAGTAATATTGAAGCGGCTCCACTCTATATATACCGTGATATGTTCAAGGAATGATGTCAAAACTCCAAGAACAAAACTAGTTCCATCTTCTGAGGCTTTGGCCTACAAGGAAGCAACTATTTATAGTGAGTTGGAAGGGTCGGCGTAAGACCTGTCCTCACTTGGGTCATTCCCAGGAGATTTTTTCCTGAATCGGTAGGCTGAGGCCCTCTACTATTAAAAGAATAGTAACCAGGATTGGCGAGCTTAGGAGTTCTAGATTTATGATTCTTCAAAAGAAGAAGAGCATACTCTCCTAGTTCATGTCATTTTCTCCTCAAACACTCAAAACAATGTTCTTTCCCTCAAGCTATGTTGAGCTTGATTTAAGTGTTCCTATTTTAATGAAAATAGGATGCTTGAAAGGGAATTTTGCCTTGTTCAATTAACCATAAAAATTTAGTGAGTTTGTGTTGTTCAATTTCTGATCCAAAAGCAATTAAACGATGTGTTTGTTCATTGAGCCCATATATTTAGTGCTTTGTTTTGTTCAATTACTTTTCCAAATGAATTAAACAATTTTGTTTATGGTTAATTTACGCCCAGTTTCATCACAAATGATAAGACAACGTCCAATTTTCTAATTTTCCTCAAGAGGAAAAGAGCATAATATCTAGTTGTTTATCAAGTGGAAAAAAAAATGGTTTTAAGTTGTGAAAATAGGGAAATAAAAGTCAAGATGGAAGGGGTTTGGTAACCTGCAAAAACCATGTTAGTACTTTGCTAATCCAACTCCATGAAACCTGTCAAAAGGTACCTGAAAATACTTTTTAGGCTGCAAAACATAGAAAGCCCAATTTGTCAAACTTGTTAGGATTAAATAAATCAAATGGGCAAGCTTCAAAACCAGATGCGATCCTAAATTCTTACCAGATGCGATGCAATATCCGAGATGCGATCCTATTCTCCGGATATGAGCCCTTGCTGACCAAATGCGATTTAAAACCAGATACGATCTGAGAAATCCTGGATGTGATCCATAAATTACGCAGTGCGATGGCGTATCTGGGTTGAGATCCTACAATATTATATGCGATTCTGTGTCTGATTCCTGAGTCTGCAAATTGCCAAAAAAATGATAGAAGACGAGGCTAAAATGAAAATTGGGCCCCACGGTGGGTGCCAAAAATGTGTGTGTGTATTTGGGTACCTGACGAAAACAACACAAACACTCAATAGGTCATTGCATTAGTTCAAATGGTTAGTCAAAATGTTAAAAACCACTAATATCAGCCTATTGCCTGCTAACTAGGAGGAGTGTAATTAGTAACATATCAGCCCTCAGAATATGCTACAAATCAGTGATGAATACAACCCAGCATGAAGGATTTTAAATTAAAAACAAGCTAAAAGATGAAAAAGCATGTATTTTAGCTCTAAAAGATGAAACTAGAACAATGAACTAGCATGAGATAATAGATGAAATATGAATCTAATATTAATTCAATAGCATAACAATGTATTTTTGATCTAAGGTCAAAAGCTTATTTGCTCTCAAAACAGGCTTCTATTTATAGAAGAATGGGAGAGAGAGAGGAGGGACAAGGTTCATTTATGAATTTGGAGACTCATAAATGAATATGTAAGAGCCTTTAATGCCCAAGACATTAATAAGGCATGGGAGAGACATAGGCTTAAGGTATTAATATTAATGAAGGCATTAATGAAGGCTTTAAAGAGGTAAGGGAGGATGTAAGAAAGTGGCTTGAGAAAAAGGACTTTTAAGAAAGTCCAGCTTGAGAAAGTGGACTTTCTCAAGTGGGTTGAGTTGTTAAGTATTCCTTAATGCAATGTGACAACATTAGAAAGTGGGTTAGAGTAGAATTTAGGATTAGGATTAGATTAGCATGGGTGAATGGGTTGAGAAGGGTTAGAACCCAGGGTAGAAGTGGTTGAGATAGGTTAGGTTGGGGTTTAGGGGAATATTAATAAATGAAATAAACTTATTTAATTCATTTAAAAACATGGGAATTAATTATTTAAACAATTTAATTGTTTTTTAATAATTAGGGGACTATAGCTATTTTAATTAAATTAAATAGGCTAGGGGAATGGGTTATTTGCAAGTGGGTATTTGACTTAGGAATTTATTTAATTCCTTTATAATTAAATACTATAGCCATATTTGATTTGGGTTTGATTTGATTGGTCAAAATTGTTTTGAATTTCATGGCTATAATAGTTCATATAAATTAGTGATAAAAATCACCTAGGACATTAAATTGATTTTAAAGAATTATGCCAAGTAGTAACAGGGTCGTTTTGGACATAAATCGAGGGTATGATCACACTTAGGGCAAATAGGGTCCATAGTTGGAACAGACCAAATTCAGGTGGTTACAACCATCATCGAAACCCTACACAGAAAATGATAATGATGTATGAAATAATAGAAAAAACCTTAACTAGCATAAAATATAATTAAAATATTAAAATGACATAAAGAAATCCACATCAACGCTACCACTGTAGCATTTTATCCTTTTCATCATTGAGGACATGTGTCATCATCGCGTGATTTCACGATGGATAAAAGATGTTCAATTTTTTATCGTGGGATCATGCCAACCATTGATCCTTATTGTGCTTTAGTCACCGATCAACCTTAAACCTCCTGTAAAACTTTATCACATTTTTTGCTTGGTTAAAACACCATCATTGATCATACCCACATGCTAAAAGAAAAGCGGTTTAGTAGCACCTACTTTAACTTGCTTCAAAAATGACATGCATCCTCATCAACCTGCTCGACCAATCTGGTACTGCAAGTTGTTGTGCCCACTATCTCATTGCTCAGAACACTTGTAGGCCCAGGACACGTATCATTAATGCATGATCCCATGAATAATAAAAATCATGTGACTTCTATTAGCAGGATCATGCCAACTGTCGATCTTCGTCATGTTTTAATCATAGATCTTACCATCTTTGCTGCTCAGAACTTGTGGGCCCAAAACACGTGTCGTTAATGCATGATCTCGTGAAGAATAAAAATCATACAAATTCTATTTATGGGATCATGCTAACCATCGATCTTCACCATGTTTTAACCGCAGATCTTCCCATCTTCCCTACTTAGAACTTGTGGTCCTGGGACACATGTCGTTAATGCGTGATCACGTGAAGAATAAAAATCATGCAACTTTTGATTTCAAGATCGCGCCAACCGTCGATCTTCACCATGTTTTAACCATAGATCTTCCCATCTTTGCTACTCAGAACTTGTGGGCCTAAAACATGTGTCGTTAATGCATGATCCCACAAAGAATAAAATTATGCAACTTCTGATTGCGGGATCACACCAATCGTCGATCTTCACCATTTTTTAACCGCAAATCTTCCCGTCTTTGTTTCTCAAAACTTATGGGCCCGCAACACGTATTGTTAATGCATGATCCTGTGAAGAATAAAAATCATGCAACTTTTGATAGTGGGATCATGCCAACTGTCAATCTTCCTTGTGTTTTAACCGCAGATCTTCCCATCTTCGCTGCTCAGAACTTGTGGGCCCAAAACACGTGCTGTTAATGTGTGATCCTGTGAAGAATAAAGATCATGCAAATTTTGATTATGTGATCACGCCCACCGTCGATCTCTGCTGAAGATTAATCGTTGATCTTTCTTCATCACTCAGAGCACTTATGGGACCGAGATACATGGTGATAATGTGTGATCCCGTGATAGATAAAGGTCACTTAGTTTTTGATTGTGGAATCATGCCCACCATCAGATTAACTCTGATATGCTAGATGCTTAATGGTTTTGGCCCCACTAGGCTGAGATCTCAGCAAACACCTGTCAGCTAGATGTGATTCTGTGATAGGTAAAGATCGTTCACTTTTTGATTGTAGAATCATGTCAACCATTGATCTTTTTTGAGGTTTAATCACCGATCACAAAATACCACCATGTGTCTAATCTACCAAGTCATCATCTATCCTTGTCAGCTATTACGTAACCAAAAGGTTTGCTTTAAGACCTTAGGCCCTACCATCCACTTCACTAGCCATGTGTTCCGAAAGGCTCAATATAATTAACCAATACTTCAATTCTTGGATCAATGTGGGATAATGTTGCTAAGTATAACGGTTAACAAAACACTGAATAGGGAAACCAATCTCTGCGACCATGGTGATCAAAGCGATGACTTCTGTGGGAGATGTGGCATAATCACATGGATACAACCTGCAAAAACACAACACGGGTCTACGCGAAGAT
The DNA here is from genome assembly GCA_018584345.1 of Thuja plicata. Lineage (NCBI taxonomy): Eukaryota > Viridiplantae > Streptophyta > Pinopsida > Cupressales > Cupressaceae > Thuja > Thuja plicata. Next base: position 444,109 of record MU224645.1, read on the forward strand.
AATTCAATTGGCCCTCAGAATTAATGTTTAACTTTGAAAAATATTTTTATTCACCAATATATATTTTTTGGCCTAGCAAAATGAATCAATTCGCCCAAAAAATTAATGTTATACTATTATAATTATTTATATTTGTCAATATATATTTTTGTAGTTTTGAAGAAAAAGCACAATTCACCTTGATTTTTCACATAGTTTCAGGGACCATGAATGATTCGCCAATTGAGATTATTATTTTTCTTTGTAAACAAAAATTTTTTGCCAATAAAATTAATTTTTTCCTCAGTAGTTTTACACATTTTGCCAGTTTTTTACACCTCTTATTAAGGGGGGGTTCTTAAAGATTACTCGTGTGTGTGTGTGATATCTAAATATGGAGAGGTGGAGATAGGGAGGGAGCAATATCTCTTTATATCTCCCACTCATACACACAACTTGACCACATCTCTCCCTCCCTATCTCCATCTCTCCATATTTAGATATATCTCCCTCTATCTCCTTTTCTTCCCATAATTCCCTCTTTTTATATTTCTCCACTTCTCATATTTCTATTTATCTATCTCTTTAAAGAAGGATAGCTATATAGAAAGTACCTATTCAGAGAGAGAGAGAGATCCAAAAACACATTAATGTATCCTAGGACACATTTATACATGTACGAGGAGACCTTAGGATCCCTTAAGAGATATAGGACCCCTTAATACATCCTAAGACCCATTAATGTATCTTAGACCCCTTTAGTAACACTTAATACATTATAGGACCCATTATTGTGTCCTAGGATCCCTTAGAACCTCTTTAGATGCCTAGGACCCCTTAGCACTCCTTAAGACTCCTAAAAAACATTAATATATCCAAGGACCCCTTATGACCCATTAATATATCCTAATATGCATTAATACATGTACAAGGAGACCTTAGGATCCCTAAGGACATCTATGAACCCTTAAGACATGCTCGGATCCATTAATGTTTCTTAGGCCCCTTTAGGACCACTTAAGACATCTTAGGACCCATTCGTATATCCTAGAACCCCTTAAGACTTCTTAAGACACTTGGAACCCCTTAGCACCCCTTAAGAATCCTATAAACCATTAACGTATCCTAAGACCCCTTAGGACCCATTAATGTATCCCAAAACACATTAATGTATCCTAGGAAACATTTATACATGTACGAGGAGACATTAGGATCACTTAAGAGATCTAGAACCCCTTAAGACATCCTCAGACCCATTAATGTATCTCAGTCCCCTTTAAGACCACTTAAGACATTACAGGACCCCTTAGCATCCCTTAAGACTCCTACAAAACATTAATGCATCCTATGGCCTCTTAAGACCCATTAATGTATCTCAAAACCCATTAATGTATCCAAGGATCCATTTATACATGTACGAGGAGACTTTAGGATCCCTTAGGACATATAGGACACCTTAAGACATCCTAGTACACATTAATATATCTTAAGACCCTTTATGACCACTTAAAACATCCTAGGATCCATTAGTGTATCATAGGACCCCTTAGGACCTCTTAAGACACCTAGGATCCCTTAGAACCCCTTAAGAATCCCATGAACCATTAATGTATCTTAAGACCCCATATGACCCATTAATGTATCCCAAAACACATCAATGCATCCTATGAAACATCTATACATGTACAAGGAGACCTTAGGATTCATTAAGATATCTAGGACCCCTTAAGACATCCTAAGACACATTAGTGTATCTTAGGCCTCTTTAGGACCACTTAAGACATCATATGACCCATTAGTGTATCCTAGGACCCCTTATGACCTCTTAATACACCTAGGACCCCTAACATGCCTTAAGACTCCTGCAAAACAATAATATATCCCAAGACCCCTTAGGACCCATTGATGTATCCCAAAACTCATTAATGTATCCTAGGATGCATTGATACATGTACGAGGAGACCTTCAGATCCCTTCAGAAATATAGGACCCCTTAAGACATCCTAGGACCTAATCATGTATCTTAGGCCCCTTTAAGACCACTTAAGACATCTTAGGATCCATTAGTGTACCCTAGGACCTCCTAAGACACCTAGGACCCTTTAGCACCCCTTAAAGCTCCTATGTACCATAAATGTATTCTAGAACCTCTTAGGACCCATTAAAGTATCCCAAACAACATTAATGTATCCTAGGAGACATTTATACATGTACAAGGAGACCTTAGGATCCCTTAAGGCATCCTAAGACCCATTAATGTATCTTAGGCCCCTTTAGCACCACTTAAGACATCCTAGGACCCATTAGTGTATCCTAGGGCCCCTTAGGACCTCTTAGGACACCTAAGACCCCTTAGCACTCCTTAAGACTCCTACAAAACATTAATGTATCCCAGGACCCCTTAGGACCCATTAATTTATCCTTGGATGCATCAATACACGTACAAGAAGACCTTAGGACCCCTTAGGACATCTAGGATCCCTTAAGACATCCTAGGACACATTATGTATATTAGGCCCCTTTAGGACCACTTAAGACTTCCTAGGACCCATTAGTGTATCCTAGTACCCCTTAAGAGCTCTTAATACACCTAGGACCCCTTAGCACCCCTTAAGACTCCTATGAACCATTAATGCATCTTAGGACCCCTTAGAACCCATTAATGTATCCCAAAACACATTAATGTATCTGAAGACACATTTATACATATATGAGGAGACCTTAGAATTTGTTAAGAGATATAGGACCCGTTAAGACATCCTAAGACCCATTAATATATCTTAGGCCCCTTTAAGACCAATTAATACATCCTAGGACCCATTAGTGTATCCTAGGATCCTTTAGGACCTTTTAAGAGACCTAGGATCCTTTAGGACCTCTTAAGAGACCTAGGACCCCTTAGCACCCTTTTAAGGCTCTTATAAAATATTAATGTATCCTAGGACCCCTTAGGACCCATTAATGTATCCCAAAACCCATTAATGTATCATAGGATGCATTAATAAATGTACACAGAGACCTTAGGATCCCTTAGGATATCTAGGACCCCTTAAGACATCCTAGGACCCTTTAATTTATCTTAGGCCCCTTTAGGACCACTTAAGACATCATAGGACTCATTAGTGTATCTTAGGATGCCTTAGGACCTCTTACGACACCTAGAAACCCTTAGCATCCCTTAAGACTCCTATGAACCATTAATGCATCCTAGGACCCCTTAGGATCCATCAATGTATCCCAAAAGCTATTATGTATCCTAAGACACATTAATACATGTACAGGGAGACCTTAAGATACCTTAAGACATTCTAGGACCCATTAATGTATCTTAGGCCCCTTTAGGACCACTTAAGAAATTCAAGGACCCGTTAGTGTATCTTAGGATCCCTTAGGACCTCTTAAGACACCTAAGACCCATTATCACCCCTTCAATCTCCTACAAAACATTAATTTATCCTAAGGCCCCTCATGAACCATTAATGTATCCCAAAACCCATTAATGTATCTTAGGATGTATTAATACATGTACAAGGAGACCTTAGGACATATAGTACCCCTTTAGACATCCTAGGATCTATTAATGTATCTTAGGCCCCTTTAGGACTAGTTAAGACATCCTAGGACCCATTTGTGTATCCTAGAATGCCTTAGGACCTCTTAAGACACCTAGAACCCCTTAGCACCCCTAATGTAGGAGTGTCTTGGGTCCTTAGAAATCCTTCTCAACCAAAAATATGTCTACTTTCATTTCCATTTTTTTCCCTATCTCTCGGCTTCTGTTGCTCGGCATGCTTTTCGAGTTGCTTGGTCATGCTGGTTTACTTCTGTTGCTCGGTCCTTCTTTGGCCAAGTGCTTTGTTGCTCGGTCATGCTTTACCAAGTTGGTTTATTTGTGAGTTGGAGCTGTTGGCCGACTTCTTCATTTATTTTCTGTGGCTGAATTAATGTGGGGTCTCTCATTGGGATCTATGTGGACCTAAATCTGGGTCTCACCTTTGTATTTGAGCGCTGACTTCCCTGTTGGACTCTTGTATATATTCTTTTGTATGGTCTTAGTTTAGGGGCAAGTCTTAGAGAAAGAAGACAAATGTTAAGATATTGAAGATCTGAGATCTCTATTGTAAGAAGATAAATTGTAATACATTGTGATGTATATGGCCGTAACTAGGAAGGCCTTATAGCCTAGCATATATTGAGTTTGATAAATTAATGATAAAAGATCTCTATGTTTCTCTCTCTCACTGTGTTGTTGTGTTCATTCTGCATTATTTTTGCAAGCTGGATGGTTTTCGGTGTGCCCTAGACCCCGTCTCCTTCCTCCCTTGTGCCAGGTTGTATCAAATCGAGTTGAGATCCGTGGTTCCTTCTTGTAAACTATAAAGATATTTGTTATAGGGTGGTAGGTTGCGATCTAACCTAGAATTGTAGAGAGTTTCAAGATGGTTCGTGGGAGAGGAAATGTTGGTGAAGTTCTAGCTTATGTGCTTAGACAGATGGCTGCAAGATTGGAAGTTGTTGAAACAACTCAATACAGAGGAAGACATTTTGAAGATGTTAGTGATGATGAATTTGAAGAGGTTCAATGTGAAGCTACACCTGCACCTGTGATGGACCAGGAAGAAGAGAGATTCATGAGAGCCTTGACAAGTTTGAAATCCACACCTCAGTTCAATCATCCTGAGTACAGTGGGAAATTAGATTCTGATGAATTGATTGACTGGATAACTGAAATGGAAAAGTATTTTGAATATGAGAATGTTGTAGAAGATAAGAAGCTAAAGATTGCAAGCACAAAACTGAAAGGTCATGCATCCTTATGGTGGGAACATCTACAATTGGATAGAAAGAAGAAAGGTAAAGACAAAATCAACGTATGGGATAAGATGGTTAACAAATTGAAAGGAAAATTTCTACCTTGTGACTATTAGATTAACCTAATCTAGCGAAAGCAAAGTTTGAAGAAAAAGGACAAATCAGTCAAAGACTATACCGAGGAATTCTATAGATTAGACATCAGATCTAGACATGTTGAAGATAAAGTGGAAAGAGTTGCAAGATACCTGAATGGCTTGAGAAGTTCCATACAAGATGAAATCAGTTTGGTCAAAATGGAAGGTATTAAAGAGGCATATCGATTTTCCCTAAAAGTTGAAGAAAAATTGAACAGAAGATATGAACAAAGACAAAGAGGCAGAGGTGGTAGATTCCCTAGAGGAAGAGGTAGATCTCATGGTGAGAATAGTAGATCAGAACCAGACAAGTTAGTTTCAGACACATCTCAAGAGAAAGGAAAGACTGAATGGAAAGGTGGAAATTCATACCGAGGAAGAGGCAATTATTCCAGAAGTGGATACGGCAGAAGAGGGTTCCAAGTAACTTGCTACATTTGTGGTGAAGAAGGACATAAATCCTTTGAGTGTACACATGCAATCAAGAAAGGTGGTAGTGTATGCACCCTAAAATGGTCACCTACACTTTGGGCCCCATTTATCATTTTATCAATTTATCAAATTTCCTGAATCAATGCTTTGGAATATTTTCAATTCAAATCAATTTCCTAGATCAAATTGTAATTAATTCAATTATTCAATTATTTCAATATTTTTTAAGGTTTGATCATTTTTATCTAATTAAAAGATTTAATCTCTCTTTTAATTAAATAAAATTCCTCTTATTTAATTAAAAGA
>MU224645.1:480652-494627 GCA_018584345.1 Thuja plicata
TGCACCAATTAGATAGTTTAGGGGCTTGTGGAGAATCAATCAGACTACATTGTATATTATGAACCTTTGGCTAATCAAAGAAAGATGCATCCACTAGTGGATAGACAAACCATTCAATGAAATGAGGAGGCTAGGTTAAGAACTTCCAAACTTGATTTTTTGGGAAAAAGAAGTTGCTACTAGTAACCGACAATCTGACAAGTTAACTATCAACTATAACTCTAGTAACTCATACAAAGTGTGATGCCTATCTCTTAAAAGTAAGATTTGTGTCATGCATGCTACTAGTGAATGAAGATAACTCAAGTTGTCACTCCCACAAATGACACCATAGAGTGCACTTATAATTGGATTTAACATATGAAAACATTCTTGAGATAAAATAATTAAATCATCACTGAATAAATGCTAGGAGTTGTTAAGGTTGAGACACCTTGATCCCAACATATTCCCACTTATTGACAATATTTGAAGATCTAATGGAAACAACAATATTTTAATTGTTAAGAGTTGTGAGGCCCATAAACTCTAAAAACCATCTAAAATTATCAATGTTCACTGGTTTTGTCACTCCATTTGCAATATTTATGAAAGTGAATAATTTCTATAATTAAACATTTACATCTTCCATCATATCATAAATAAAATGAAGTTGTGCATCAATTATTTTGTTTTGACATGGAAAGTAGGAATATTTGGTAAGCAAGTGGCACTTTAACAATCATTATAGATGGTAATCAGTCCCCCATTAAAACCAATAGATAGTAATCAATGTACATCAAGACCAACATCTAAACATGATTGTCTAAGCTAAATGATTTCTGATGCAATGGATAGGGTGGTGGACTGATAAAACAAGTAAGGTATGCAAATTTGGTCTACAAATGAACTATTCTTCCAAGTGCACAATGGCTACAAGAGACCCAACTCCACAAGGCTACTCTAAATGTAAACTGATGATAGATTTGGTGTATTTGGAGTATACAAGGATGTATTAAGGTGGTTTTGTGGTTTCTAGAGTTGTCTCTTACTTACACTGATGAAATGTCTTTAAACTGGCGTAGAGACCTAATTAGACAGTCTTGTAGCCCTGCAGTGACCTTTTTGGTTTCAAAACTCTTCACTTTCCCACAACAATAGGAGAAATCAATAAATATTCAGACACCCTTTTGGCCATATCACAACATATCAAAGACTTAGGTACTGGTACTTTGGACCAAATTGTAGTACCCTAACTGTACTCCTGTAATTACACTAAAAACTTGATGATTTAACAAAGCAACTATGTCATGGAAATTTCCCAAAGGTCTCAACTCTAGGATAGTGTCATTAAATGACTCAAAACCCCTAATCCTAAGATTAATTAGACCCAAAACATCTAGAACCCCAAAAGCTCCAATTTGGTTACTTCAAATCCTTGATTTTAGGGCTTTGCCAATATCGGCCTCCCACACACTTCTTGGATTATTTTTTGATTGATTAACCATTCATACCACCATAAAAGACTGTTCAAATCATAAAAACACTATGTTGTTAAGCCCAATTTTCCACTATTATACCATAGCCATCAATTTCATTAGAAAACCTTCACTAATCAGGCTGTGATCACTTCATTACTCAAAATCTCTGCAAGTAAGATTATTAGCACTTATAATACATTTTTATTTTAATCATTCCATGGATCCTAGGCCTTTTCACCCATGGAATGGATCCTATTTACAATTTAACCTTCAAAATAGATGAAACTTAACAAAATCAGACTTAGTTCGCTGGAAATGAAAATACACTCATGTAGGATGACTCTCAATGCATTGGACAGAGTAGAGAATGGTTTTATATTTCTTACTATTCCAAAATGAATGCATAATTCAAACCAATGAACAATTAAATCCCTTAATAATGCATAAAAACATAAAAGTTGTAAACTGAATTCTTGTTTTATTGAAATCTCAATGGCTGTCTGTACACTCCAGGCCCCCTGCCCGTACAAATGGAGTTGATTGCAATATAATAAACCAAAACTCAACTTCCCTAACCTCTTCCAACTGGTTATAGGGATTAGTTGAGTGTTTAGACACTAAAACCCCATTTCCCTCCTAAATGGTGACTTATCCTGCTATATCGTACACTCTTAACAATTTGTGGGGTTTGGGGCAAAGACCCAGAATTTTTTTTGACAAGCTAGGTATATTTAATTTATGAATGCTACGTGAAAATTACATATTGTTAACATATATTTCTACTCTGTGTGAGGAAATGGGAGTCCAAAGGAACTAATTTAACACTTCATCTACTCAAAAACACAAACTAGTGAAATAATTCAGATTAGGCCAAGAGAGGTTGACGCATTCAAGAAGAGAATGCCTACAAAAAATGAAGTCGAATCATGCCAGAAAAGTTGACTATTGGACCTTCTAGTTTTTATATGATAGTTTCCTGACAATGACACATTCAAAATGCATTTATGAGCAAAGACCTAGAACGAATGAAATTGATTAAATGATGAAAGTATGTTAGTTTGAGCTTCACTTGCTTTCAAGAATACTTTAATATTCTCTACTTAACAAGGCCAACCACATGAAGGTGGAATCTCATCTGGCCTCACCCCCCCTCCCCTAACATCAATCTAAATTCCCCATTAACATCTAATTACACACTTCATTCATCTATTTATGAACTATAACATATAATCAATACAATCACATAACATTCATTAATATGATATAACATTCATTAATACGCAACACTAATCAAGAATTCATTAACACATAACAATATTTATTAACATGACATAAAATTCAATATTAATATGCAACATTCATAGATAATTACTTAAAACAACATTCTTTCATTATCCAACAAAGTTAATCGAACAAGTTTTATCAAAGAGCATTTTTAAGAAATCATTTTTTTGGGGGGGCTTTCTCAGATTTCTTAAGGAAAAGGCTGAGAGGAGAATTAATAGCTTCCCCGTCCTCTTGTGTCTGTGATCTCAAATTATGATGCTTCCTCATGTTTTGAGGAGCAAGAGGTTGCTGCACTAAAGGGGGTTCTGCTGCAATAACAAGTAAATGGGTTAAATTCCATACTTTTTTTTTTACTATTACATGTATTTCATTAACCAGTAGAACATAACATGCATTTTTCTTTACCTGACAGTTCTGCATCATGTACAATAACATTTTGATCTTCCGCCACCTCAACATGCTCAACATGCTCTAAATTAAATATTCAAAAAAAGGTTATATGGCTAATTGCAATTAAAGATGTTAAATTCTATTAATAATTACATAATTTATTTCCAATAGAAAATTAATACCTCCACCACTTACACATACTAAAAATACCATGCTCAATGAGATAAAAATGGCTCTGCTCCCATGTTCGCATCTGCATTTCTGACTATGGACAATTGACTCTCTAGACTCTCAATTTCACTTCTTTGCAAAAACTAAATATGCACAACATGAACGCATCTCGACAGGTGTATCATCTTTTGGTAGCCGCTTACCTCAGTCACATTCTACTATCCATGATCTCTCAGCCAGGTGCTTAACCGATGTTTGACCTAGGGTTTCTCCCGTGGACTTTTGTAATGAGGCTCAAGAGGACCCTTGGATTCATGCCTATCGTCAAAATGCCAAACGTTGGCGACGGTACTCTAAAATACCCTCTAAAAATCATCCTGGGAAACAAACCTTCAACCGCACCACCAAAAATAGATTCACTTATCTCCGTCCTATGAATCCTGATATCCAGCAACGCAATTTATCCCCTCCAATGCAAAATCCTTTGGCTCAAAATCATAATACCTCAAATACACGGCTTCCCGATCTGGTCCAAAAACCCTCAAATACAGTTTCTCCTCCTCAAACTCCGTATACTCCTCCTCATCTGAGGAATAAGGCTATTTCCCCTACATAGATTTATAAACCCTCTCATTTCTCTCATAAATCCAAGCTTGGGGTTCAGCCTTCAGAGGCTCTTTACACTCCTCATCGAAGAAGCGGCCCTAATTTTTTTATTCTTCTGCTGAGGATGTTTTCTCCTTGGAAATTACCAATGGCTTAATGGAAAGAACTCAAGAGACATGCGCTTTGTATGGCATTTTATGTCGATGGAATGGCCTAGGTTTTTCCTCTAAAAATATTGCACTCTGGTTAGAACAAACACTGAAGGAAAAGGTAAGTACAATTATTCTCCTGGAAAATTTCATTTTTATTATGTGTGGAAGCAAATAATTTAAAGCTAAATTGCTTATTGAGGGATGCCCTAATTATAGAAGTATAGATTTTACTATTCTTGATTGGGTACCCTTCTTCGATCCACTTAAATTAGAAAATTTCTTTGTAGAAAGGGTTATCCAGTTGAAAAACCTGCCAGTTGAATTCCTAAATGTTGAATTCATGAGAAAGATTGGTAACCTCTATGGAAAATTTGTAGGGTTTATTGATACAAACTTATTATACTCTGAAAAATCAATTATCGTTAGGATGAATATAAACACAAAACTTCTCAAACCTGTCATTATCAGAAGTAAAAATCAACACATAAATCAACCCAATTATCTCTTATACTAACTTGGATATAGAGGAATCTGATAAGCCCTTTAGGGTGGATTCTCCTCGGTCTCTCCCAGACTGTATTCCTAGCCCCATCTACCCTTAAAAGCTTAAGATTTCTTTAGCCAATGATAGAGGAGGTTTTGTGCTATCTCCCTTTAGGCCTCCCTCTTCCCCCTCGAAGACTTCTTTTGCTACTTCTCCAAAGCCCACCATAGTTGAATCCTCTCCTATGACCATCAATCATGAAATTATACTTACAACATCTGACCAACCTATCGCATTACCTGAAACCCCAGATCCTTTCCCATCAGACAACCCTTCTTCCCTCCCTACAATGGAAAAAATCCCTTCACATCTAGCCAAAAATTTATAGGCTCTTCCTATCAATTATTCTATTTATACTAATCCTAATAGCCCCTCTAGCTCATTTAGAAATGCTTCTGCTTTGCAGCACCTCTCAGATCCTTCCTCTAAAAATGCTCCCTAAATCTCTAATGACAATGATCAAACCAAAATTTAGGAAGATGTGGATACTATAGCCTTATACTTGGGGGAATCCCTAACTGATGAACTTATGGATTGTTTTATGGATGAGATTTTGGATAAGGAAGAATTAGACCTTCAGTGAAAGCTTCTCATAGAAGGAATCATTTCATCAAAATCGGAAGAAGAGAATTTAGAAGATTGGTTAGTTAATCTGGATAAACTAGAAAATTCTATCTTGGAATCACTTGGTATTGTTGTCAACCAGGTCAGCCGTAGCTCCCCTGACTATGCTAAAATTGCAAAAAAAAGGGGTAGAAAACCAAACTCTGAACTCAGAACCTTAGATGGAGAAGCAATAGGACAACAGAAAATAACATCACTTCTGAATGTAGGGAAGGGGAAGTTCCTTCCCAAGCTATCATGAATATCCTAACATGAAATGTTAGGGGCATGAATGCCCCTAATAAGCAGCGTATTATTCTATGTTGTATTAAAAAATCTAATTCAGATATAATTTTAACTCAGCAAACTAAAATGAACAAGACAGATTTGTTGAATTTTAAGAATAGGATAGGTTTTAGAGATTTATTGGATTCTCCTGCTACTAGAGCTTATGGCGGCTTGGACATCATTTGGGATCCCTGAACCTTGTCAATTAACATTATAGAAAATAGAAACTCATGGATGTGTGCAAAAGTTAAAAGTTTCAGACATAACCTAACCTTCAATATTATCAATGTATATGGTCCTACTCAAAACAGAGATAAATTGACTGTTTGGAATGAAATTGAAACTTTTCTCAATCTTTTCCCAAATGACCTTTGTCTTTTGGGAGGAGACTTCAATTTTATCACCAAAATCACAGATAAGAGAGGTGGCATTATCTCTCTTCCTCAGGAAGCCCATGATTTTATCAAATGGAAAGAGAATTTGTCTCTCTTGGAAATTCCAACTGCTGATAATTCCTTTACCTGGAATAATAGAAGGAAAGGTTTTAGCAATATTGTGGAAAAATTAGATAGATTCTTCCTTATGGGTAGTCTCTCCAATTCAAACATCACCCTCATAGCCAATATACTGCCAATTTCTGGCTCAGACCATTTCCTGGTTCAGCTCAGTATCCTCGGGGATGCTAAACCTAAGAAATGCCCCTTCAAATTCAAACAAATATGGCTTAGAGATCCCAATATATTAAAAATCATTGAAAAATGGTGGTTAGAACCTATACTGAAAGGATCGAAGCTCTACATAGTTGTTAATAAACTAAAACATATCAAAAGGAAACTGTTGGAATGGAACTCTAATAAATTTGGCAATATCTTTGAATCAAAACTTCGGCTTGAAGAAGAGCTTAAAGAGATCAATTCTTAGGTCATCAAATCTGGTATGGATGAAAAGCTCTACCTCAAAGAAAAGGTTGTCCTTTCTGAATATGAGGACATTCTAGCCAAAGAAGAGATCTTTTGGAAACAAAAGTCTAGAGAATCCTAGTTAGAGGCTGGTGACAGGAACATAAATTTTTTTCATAACAACACAAAACAAAGGAGATGTGCAAATAGAATATCAAGCATCCTGGATGCATCAGGTTAGAAGATAGAAGACCCAAAGACAATAGCAAGTGAAATAGTTCAATATTTTGATAAAATCCTTAACAACCTAGAATGTTCAGATCTATCAAATCAATCAGAACTCCTCAAAAATATACCCAAAATTATAACAAAACATCATAACAAAATGCTGATAGAAAAATTTACAATGGAGGAAGTTAAAAATGCTCTTTGGCAAATGAACCCGGATAAATCTCCTGGTCTAGATGGATTCTCAACCATATTTTTTCAAAAATGTTGGGATTTCTTGGGAAAGGACATAACAGAGGCCTTGGAGGGGGTAACATAAACGTGAAGTAATCCAAGAAAATGAAATGCAAGAAGATTTTACCATAAAGCAAAAGTGAGATAAAGATATCAAGATCAACCATTTAATTGCTGATATTAAGTCTAAACTTAACCAAAAGTTTCAAATGACTGATTTAGGACTTCTTCATTACTTCTTAGGAATGCAAATTTGGCAAACCCCTAAGGGTATTTTTCTTTCTCAAAGTAAATATGCTAAAGATCTTCTTGATAAATTTCATATGAATGATGCTAATCATGTTTCCATTCCATGTGAATTAGGAACTAAGATAATGATAGATATGGAAACTCCATTTATAGATGCTACTCCTTATAGACAACTTGTTGGAAGTTTAAATTATCTAACTCTCACTAGACCTGATATATCTTTTAGTGTTGGTTTAGTTTCAAGATTTATTTCCAAACCTCAACAAACTCACTTCAAAATTGCTAAAAGAATATTAAGGTATATTAAAGGTACTCTTGATATAGGTCTATTTTATGATGCAAAGTCTAATTTTACATTAAAAGGATTTACTGATTCAAATTTAGGTGGAGACCCCAATGATGGGAAATCTACTTTTGGGTATTGTTTTTTTCTTGGTTCAGGTGCTATATCTTGGAAAAGTAAAAAAGATCAATCTGTTTCACTATGTTCTACTGAAGCTGAATATAAAAGTTGTACCAATGCCTCCAAAGAATCCTTATGGCTTAGAAGAATTCTTGAAGATTTGGGTCTACCTCAACAAGAACCTACCCCTTTATATTGTGACAATCAAAGTGCAATAGCCTTGGCAAAGAATCCGGTCTACCATGCAAATTCAAAGCACATCTCTCTCCACCATCACTTCATTAGAGAGCAAATTGAAGAAAAGAAAGTTTCACTCATCTATTGCAAGGGTGAAGATCAAGTTGCAGATATTTTGACAAAGCCTCTTTCTAGAGAGAAATTTGAATTTCACTGTAAAAATTTTGGTTTAATACCCCTTAATGTAAATCTCCCAAGTAAAGATTAAAGGGGGGTGTTAGAATTATTCTTTCCTTGGTTGAAAATATGTAATTAAAAGGATAAACCAAGGTATCCTTATTTGTATTTGTCCTCTAGTCCAAGTAGGAGGACATGTCACTATTTTGTATTTCCTTTAATAAGGAAAATAAATATTCCTCCTTAAGAAGAATCACACATTTGTCACACACAATATGAATGTGGCATCCATAGGAGAAGGGAGTTACATGCAAACTCCTCCACTCATCTCTACTTAAGAGATGTCTCTCGCACACTTGCTTCAATAATCTTCTCCTCTCTCTCAATCTCTCATTGCTCTCATTATTGTATTGAGCTTATTGCTCTCATCCATAGGCTTTTTTGCCATATTCTTATTGACAAAGGGGTTTTTTCTTTGCTTTTCCCCTTACCAAAATCTCTTGGCTCTTTGTTGGATTCTTAGAGTTTCTCATATGTTTAGTGGTTGATCTTGATATCTTTATCTCACTTTTGGTTTATGGTAAAATCTTCTTGCATTTCATTTTCTTGGATTACTTCATGTTTATGTTTTCATTCTTTTAATACTTCTTACAAAGAAACTCGGGACAAATGCTTAAAGAAGTAAATAATACCTTTGTAGCTCTCATCCCTAAAAAAGAAAAACCTAAAATTCCAAATGACTACAGACCAATAGCTTTATGTAATACGCTATATAAACTTCTTACTAAGACTCTCTCCCTTAGACTCCAGAAACTCCTCCCTCTAATTATCAGTGAAGAACAAACAGGCTTTGTCCTAGGTAGATCAATATTTGATGGAGTTATAATAGCTAATGAAGCTATTCACTATGTCCAAATGAGAAAAAATCCTAATATGCTCATCAAGTTGGATATCCAAAAGGATTATGACAAGGTGGACTGTAGTTTTCTATGTAAATGCATGGAGGCTTTTGGATTTGCCAAAGGATGGATTAATCTAATCTTTGAATGCATCGCTACTCCTATGATTTCAATCCTCATCAATGGGACTCCTGAAGGCTTCTTTAGCATCTCAAGAGGCCTAAGGCAAGGTGATCCAATTTCCCCTTTTTTATTTATTATCATGGCTGAAGCATTGGGATGATCTATAGCCACAGCTAGGGAGAGAGGTTTAATAAAGGGAACATCTATAAAGAATGAATTAGAACCAACTACCCACCAACAATTTTTGGATGATACTCTTGTATGGGGAAAGAAGTAGAAAAGAGGCAAGAGCCTTTGCGAACATCCTAGAAAACTACACTAGGGCATTAGGACAAGAGATCAACCAAAGTAAGTCCAAAGTGTTCTTCTTTAATACGGACATAGCTACTGAGATGGACATATGTCATATACTCAACTTCAAGAAAGGGGTACTCCCTTGCAAATACCTAGGGCTCCCTCTAGAAAAAGGTAGCAGATATGCAGCACTATGGAACCCTACCATTGACAAAATCAAAAGCAGGGTGCTCACTTGGAAAGGAAGATGGCTCTCCTCTACTGGAAGAGCTACTATGGTTTGATCTATACTTGCCGCTATGCCAACCTACCAACTCTCTTGCATTCATCTCCCCATTAGCAAACAAAAAGAATTATACAAACACCTCAGAACCTTTTTCTGGCAAGGTTGTGAAGAAAAGAACAAGATCCCTTTGATTTCCTGGGATAAGGTTTGTTGCCCAAAGGATGAAGGGGGAGCTGGTTTAAAGAACATTGCAGATCAAGGGAAAGCTCTGGGAGCTAAGCTTATTTGGAGAATGTATAGGAACCAAGATTCTAAATGGGCTAAGATATTGACATTGAAATATTTACATAATAATTCACCCATCAATATTTTCAGAGAAATTAACCCCCCCAAAAGGCTCAAGGATCTAGAATTTTATGTTGGATTGCCAACACATTATAATGAAGAAGCTTACTTGGAGTCTGGGTGACGGTGAAGAAGCCCTTTTTTGGTCAGACTCCTGGGGTGGATATGACATGTTGGAAAGAGTATTAAATAATAATAATTTGAAAACTCATCTAGAAGCTAGATTTGGACCATACCTTAAGAATTATATCACTCATAATGGGGAGGAAAGGATATGGAGATCCTTCGAGAATATAGGCTTATCTTCTGCAGAGTCTAATTCCCTTTCTAAGATACTCAATAAGCGTAAGATTATTCTCAATCAAGGTAAGGACAGGCTGGTATGGGATGGATCGAAGATCGGAGAATATAATACAAAATATGGTTACAATCTTATTAATAAACAACATAACAGACCTAAAACAGATATTTTGATCAACTTATGCTAGAACAATTACTGCCTACCTAAAGCAGGCCTTTTTTCTTGGCTAGCCCTTAGACATAGACTGCTAACTGCTGATAAATTCAAGAGATTGGGTTTCTCTGGACCTAGTAGATGCTACCTTTGTGAAAAATAGGAAGAAGACATTGATCACTTATTCCTAAACTATCTTTACACCAATTACTGCTGGAATTGGCTCTCAAACAACTTAGGATGGTCTTCTGATTTTCCTAATACCCTCTTGGCAATGTTCCAGGGATGGCTGACTATTAAGAAAAGTAGTATCTATGCAAGTCTGTGGATTATAGCCCCTTCGATTCTCATTTGGGAAATATGGAAAGAAAGGAACAGGAGAATCTTTAGAGATGAGAAAATAGATTACAAATAGATTATCAACAAAATTGAAGCTTCCATCATAGAGACCATAAACTCCAAAATGGTAAAAATTCAGAAAACATACCTCTCAATGAGCCATTGGGATGAAAAGATGCGTGGAAAATGGATAGGTCTTGCATTGCCACCTTTTATTGGTAAAGGCACCCCGGAGATAAATTCAAAATGAAGAGAATGTAGATGGACTTCACTAGCAATAGGATGGTTTCAACTTAACTTTGATGGGGCATCTCGAGGTAACCCGGGAAAGGCTGGTATTGGTTGTTGTATTCATAACAGTGAAGGTAGAGAAATTGCAACAATGGCAAATCCCATTGGAATTGAGACTAACAACTAGGCATAAATGACCGCCCTTGTGAAGGGCCTCCAAATATGTAAAAACTTAGGGATCGATCACTTGGAAATTGAGGGTGATTTTGCAATCATCATTAATGCCTTAAGAAAAGGCAACACCCCGAATTGGAAATTAAATTCCCTTCTCTCACAGGCTGTATCTTTATGTCAATCTTTTAAGAAGACAACTA
Source organism: Thuja plicata (assembly GCA_018584345.1). Classification (NCBI taxonomy): domain Eukaryota; kingdom Viridiplantae; phylum Streptophyta; class Pinopsida; order Cupressales; family Cupressaceae; genus Thuja; species Thuja plicata. The sequence goes on from MU224645.1 coordinate 491,806, forward strand.
TGAACCACATATACCGTGAAGGAAATGTGAGAGCAGATCATTTGGAAAATCTAGGAGTAGATGGCATTACCTTACCTTAGAATTATAGTAATAAAGTAAACAACAAATATTTCAAGAAGTTCTCCCTCCTACCCTTAGTTGGAGATATATTTAATAATCGTATGTATTCAAATGTGTATGTATATATGTCAATATGTACACATATATGCATGTATAAATGTATGAAGAGAAAATACATATGTATGTACATGGGTGTGTATGAAGGGATTTATATACGTATATATTTAACACTTACTTTCAGGATAGAAGGGTTAGAATTTGCCTTCTCTGTAGAATCCTACACCTTAAAATGGCAATCAGACAGTACAACATGAACACAAGTATGTGTATATGTAAGTATGTTGGTATGTACAATAAAAGTAGTACATAAGGATATACGTATGTATGCATGTAGGAAGGTGGGGATTAAGATACATTTAAAATTGTAAATCTTATAAACTCATATTTTAAGGTCATATCCCAACCCAATCTTACTATAAAACTTTAAGCTTTAAAATAATCAGATAACTTAGCCATTTTTATTAGATAACAATTCATATGTATCTTCACCTTTGTCTTAGCCTAAGACTAAAGCTAATACAATTTTAACCTCATAGATATTTTAGAACTCTTTTAATCCCTGAGACCAACATTATCACAATCAATTACTCAGACTAATCTTAATAGAAGAAAGATTATGCATCTTATTATCATAATAAGAATACACCATTAAACTTCAAACTCTAAATGTCTTATATAAGATACACTGCTCTCTATTCATGATGCTTCTATTGCTTCAAACTTACCTAAAAACTTGCTGGCAAATGCTTAACACTCTATTGGCAGCTACAGCTTTTCCCTTGCCAGATATACACATATAAAAACCCACGCAAAGCTTTGGTAACAAGAACAAATAATCTGATGGCACTTGTTCATTAACTTACTCTTAATATAGCATTAACCAAAAGTCTTATATACATTGCCTAGATGCATATTAATTTCATAAATTAGGATCATTTCTTTTATTTTTTCATCAAACCTACATTCACACATAGTACATTGAGATAGACAATTAAACCGATCACTGTAAGAACTAATTTTAATAATTATATAGTTATGTAATCATTAATACTTACGTACAACCTCCATAATGAACATATATGATTAACTCATTATTGATGTCTTATGTTTAGATTGGAGTACGTTAATAACACCCTCAAGTCTTGTATTTAAGATGGCTAAGTATGGTAATAATTGGCATTTAAGGATAAATGAATCATCACACATTTGGATGGATAGTTATAGCAAATCAACAACACTTAGACAATCTTTAAATAAGTAACAATGCATTCCATATTATCATACTCAACTTGCGCAGGACAATATATCACATCATTTACACGGGTTTTTAGGTAATGATAAACCTTGCCATTCCACGCAACATGATCCAGCCATATCTAACTAATACAGTAGAGCATATTTAAAACCATAGTTAAGGACATTTATTGTGTTGTAGCAGCACCCAATGCGGGAGAAAATTAGGGTTTTTTAGATGTTAATAACAGTTTTTTTTCCTCTTTTTCCCTAACATAGACTGCAATGCAATTTTGATCTAAGAAAAAATGAGAGAAGCCTCTTGTTAGAAATGGAATGGAGTCTAATATCAAACTCATTTGCAATGGGGAAAAATATTTGAGGGCCTTCAAGGAACCCATCAAACCAGAGAGGTGGGATAAACTATTAGTGACATATGATCTGGGGAAGAGAGCTATGGACTGTATCATGGGGGAAGAGGCCTTTAACTATGAATTTGTTTATAGGGTGAATTGCGACATAATAGGTATATTTGCGGCCATTCTTCTTACCTTGAAAATTCCCAAAGGTGAAGTAATTTTTGTGTGCATCCAGATCTTCAACGAAAAATACTGCAATGGCATCCTTCTTGCTATTAACAGTATTAACAAGGATCCTATGATACCTTTCCCAGAAGAATACTACACAAAACCCATGGGCTCGCTGGCTAATTGTACCCATTGTGTTAGAAGGCCAATTCTACTCTTCAAAGAAAAGAAGGTTTTCTACAACAGAATGGATATCATCAAAAGGAATGTTGATTTCCTTCTAAAATGGATTAGGGTAAAACCAAGTGAAGATGTGAAATGGGTTAAAGATTACTTGGAGGCGGAAGGGTTCCAGGTAGAAGCTGACTTTGGAGCCATAACACTGGAGGACATTCAGTTGTTTCCACCTGCCATCCTGAGGAAATCCACAAAAATTTTTAAAGCAGTCCAAGGAAAAAGAAGGTTTGACATGGGCATAGAGGAATCTGACGAGGAAGAGCTGGTCTTCCATACACCGATGAGGAGGAAGACATAATTATTTCATTTTTTTGTTTAAAAGTCATCATAGTATAGTAGCAGTTATTCTAGTTGCTCTATCGAAACTAATTATGTTTTGATTATTTTGAATTCCTTCAGTGTAAAAATTTTGTTATTATTAGAATAGATAATATTAAATAGTTAATAGAATATAAGGTAAGATGAAGGGAGTATTTTGGTTGGAAAAATTACAATAGATTAATTTAGCTCTTTAACTTATTCAGAGGAATATCAGAAAGTTGTGAATCGTATTCTGCATAGCATTATTTTCTCTCCTTTCAATACATATTTGTAGGAAAAGGGTTGTCCCAAATTGATCATATATATATATATATATATATATATATATATATACACACACACATATACATTCTTATATATATATATATATATATATATATTTAC
>MU224645.1:524873-537364 GCA_018584345.1 Thuja plicata
AGATTACAAAAAAAGAGAGGAGGGTCGATTATGAATTAAATATGTTCAATGATTCAACAAATACATTTTTCCAATCTATTTTATATATTTATATCTTCTTCTTAATTGAGAAGTTCTTATAATGGTGGTCATCCTTTCAGTATGTTAAAGAAGACATGAAAGTTTTAGGAAGACACACAATGTCTTCATGAAGTGTCCTACATCAAATACATAATTAGTAGTTTAACATTCATTCTTCATCCCGTGATTTTCAAAATGTTGTATAGATCATCAGTAACATGGAAATCATACATATCAAGTGCAGAAACGGGATTGGGAACGTAAAAGCCCAAAAAACATCATCAAAATAACCCAATTAACCAATTGAGTAGAAACAACAACCAACTACACAAAACAGAGGACCAACTACGTGGGAAGAGAGGACCAAGTTCACAGAACCTATCCAAGTTCGTAGGAAGCCTGGCCAAGTGTGCAACTTGTCATCAGAGACCCATAATGGACTAAAAACTTGCAAAATTAAAAAAATTTGAACAAACTAACCATTTAGGACTTAATATTCATGAAATTAGAATTCATTTTATGTCATTTAGGAATGATTTAAGTGAATTGACACCAATTTTAGAACCCCTAATTATCCTTTGTGCAGATTCGATTGATTTTGAAACAACTTAACTAAGAAGATAACCAACAAACCCTAAAATAGTTTGATGTTCATTTTAGGCTCCTAAAACAAGTTGTGTGCATGTTCATTTTAAAGTCATTTTCCACTTAATCACTGATATTTGACAAAATTGAATCAATTAAGACTCCTACTTAGGCTAAATTATGAACTTGAAACGAATTGAAAGCTGAAAACCAATCAATTAGCCTTGCATTGAATCCTAAAATAGGTGAAGTTTATTTAATTAAGATAACCAAATTGAAATGTGAGGTTCATTTTAGGTACCTAAACTAAAATATTTGGTCATTTATTTAGTCATTTATTTGGTCATTTTGCCCGATGACCAAATTGGTCATTTTACCCGATGACCAAATTGGTCATTTATTTAGTCATTTATATTTTTGAATTGCAAAAAATGGGTAGAACATGATCAGTTTTAGTCACGTGACTAAAATTTTTAGTCAGCTGGTCATTTATTGCCCAAATTCTACTAGTGATTAGTGCACAAAATAGGTCCATGCGTATAAAATTCACACAAGAAAAATATCAATGCATGATTAGCACATAACAAAATATAGAAAAACAAGGTTTTACCAATTGTAGCTGGTACAGAGGAAGATGTCTGCAAGCTCCTTGTTGTGGACAATGCAGCCAACAATATCAGATTGTTGATCGAAGGAGGCATCTGCACTTCATCATGAGATGAAGAATACATTGTTAGCAAAGACATTTGCAATGGATAAAGATTAAATGGAGGACTAGAAGCATCCCAAACATAAGTTGAGTCAATAATGCATACAAAGGTTAAATGAATGGTTAAAGGTTTAAGGATTATTTACATGAAAGCTGTGCGCTACAACCCTCACCAAATTGACCACGTCTTACAGGTTTCAAAAAATCTTGTAAGAAGAACACATCATATTTTAGATCATGATCCATAAGATACTATAAAATATAAACAGCTATTGAACTTTAATTATTGCTTACATTCGTACAATTGAATCTACGTATCAATTTTTCTTTGAGTGCCTCTATCTACTCATTTTTGTTTGGAATCATCACAAGGTTAAGAATTTCTTTAGTATATTTATTTTGAATCTGAGTGGCTATGAAGATTGGGTTAGAGCTACGTGTAATGTCATCTAAAAATGTCCCCTCAATTTTAGATCGCAATTGATCTGCTGTCATCATTGCTTTTCCCTATCAATAAGTATCAAGTTGTGACATCACTATCAGTAAAATTCTATCAAAATAATTCCAAAGCCATAAAGAAAAGAACATAATAATATGAAATTTGTTTCTATATAATTTGTAGAATTACACTAATTAAGATTTACCTTTGATGAAGGTGTGTGAGGATCAACATCCCCGCCTGTGTCTTGTGGTGGATCCATGTCACACTGTGACAAAGATTAGTAATTCTTAGCAATCAGCAGCAAAATGAAAGTAATAAATTTACCAAAAAAATTTATTAATAAAATAGTAGATTGTATATTGGAGTCAATAGTAATTGGAGGCAATTGGTTTCAATATTATACTTACTAGTCCCATGATAGGGAATATTTTTGTATCTACACAATTCAAATTGTAATCTATCAGAAGCTCTTCCCCTACACTTACTGATTTTATCACACATACAAATACACAATTTCCCTCACGTGCCTCGAATATACAATTAGGCCACTTATTAGTTGACACATGTCAAGAACTATTTATAAAACTTGCAATATTTCCTATTGCTTTTGGCCTTCCATCAATATACATAGCGAGCCTTTTAGTTTAATCATTTTCTTTGCATTGTATACAATTTGCTGACAATGCATACCTACACATGCTTTTTTTATATTGCACAATCCGTGCCCAATTATTGTAATTATAACAAGTTCCTACAAACTCCATCAATTCAAGAACTTGATTATAATTGACCTTTATTCCATCCATGGAAAATAATCCCAAACCATGTAATGAAGATGGAGCTATGCGATATATCCTTTCGTTAATAGAAAAATCAGTGTTAACTGGAGGTAGTTCCTTGGGTACCCATTCTTTCTAAAGATTTGTGTATCTTAAGGGAACATTCCTATCACCTTTGGTCTTATTATCATAAGAACATGACCCCTGCTTAGCAAGGAAAAATTGCATTCGTTTATTAAATTTTCTTCTAATCTTTTGACCTCTAGTTGATCTCCCTATTTTAGACCTACTAGATGTCTCACTTTTGTCTTCTATTCCCTCATTTTTCTCACTTGAGGAAGACTGATCAGACAAATACCTATTTGGTGATACCTGCAATCCATCAAATGAGAGACATAGTAGGATCTATATATTTTTTTGACTAAAGAGAAGGAAACCAAATAATAAATTATACCTGTCGATCCATGTCAAAGGCATTAAATTTCCTGTATATGTAATTCATTTATCTTAAGTTAGCCAAAAATTACATGATATGTAAGCTACAAATTACATATAAGACAAAATTTACATGATGCAAAATATACTCCATGACATTAGAGTTCAACACATAATAACTTAATTATAAAAACATACAAGTCAAACAAATTTCCATGAATAAATCAATACCTTATACGTTGCATTAAGCATACCTTGACATATATTTCATTGATCATGTTATTGATCATCCTCTTCATCCATGTCATCATCATGAATATCATCATCATCATAATCACCATCATCATACTTGTCACCTTGATCATCATCATCATTGTCATCATCATCATGACCAACACCACCACCATCTTCATCACCATCATCATCATCATCTTCATCACCATTATCATGACCATCATGGCCTTGATCAACACCATGAACATCATCATCATCATCACCATCATCGTTAGTATCACTGGAATCATCACCATTTTCTTCTTCTTCTTCTTCTTCATTGTGTAACAATCGTTCATGATCATCATTTACTTCATCTTCTGATTCTTCAGTATCATCTTCTTCCTGCATCACATTATACTTTACCGGCCTTCCTCTTGGATCATGTCTAACAACAAATGACCAACCCAGTTTATGTGGAATCCCAAACTAAAACACTGGCTCACATTGGCTTGGAATAACATAGGTCTCATCTCCAACTGGCTCAAATAATATTGTATTAATCATTGTAAATTCACTATCATGTTCAATAACAGTTCTATCAGGATTATTTTGATTTAGTCATAGCCTGTACCATTTGATGACAAATAGAACTAATTTGAATGAATTAAAGTCGCACTCAAGTATATCATCCAAAATGTAATAGTATCAATTTTTAGATTGTTGAGGATGTATGTCATTTCTAGATGAAATATTAGTAACATCGAAGACTGCACTTATCCCAGAATCACAAGTTTTCTTCATGTCGTCTAACTTTTTTATGCAAAATTTATAGCCATGGTAGTACATAGCTTTGTGGTGTTTGATCTACAATTATTCAAACATGTCAATATTATTTTCATTGATCCGTGAGTTGATATTAAACTTATGGGTCATGGTTAGTAAACTTATATGTACCTTTCTACCTCTTTAACCATATGCTAAATCAAGTACCATTGGCGTAACATTGGGATCTCCATTACAATGAGATTCTTTAACCAATGATGCAACACCATCCCATGTTAATGAGCGACCATTTTCTTGAGATTTTTGAATCCATACCGTCATCGAATAAAGATTGTTTGCAATATACAAATGTAGTGCATCCCACTCACAACCAACTGTAAAGAAAACAAATAGACCGCTTAGAAACAACTTATATTAAAGATTTATAAGAATTAATAAACTACAATAACATCGTATAATTACCTCTCACTTTGCTCAAACTACCTTTCCCCATCAAGTACTTCCCTTCGAATTTGTTAATAGAGTTGGGATCTCAAATGCGATCTACATGGATATTTGCTACAAACTTGAGAAGATATTCACTAATGTACACCATGGTCTAGTATACCATATATCCCTCCACAATAGAACCCTCAGAACTTGCTCTTTGTCAAACCAAGCCCTTCATAAATTTTAAGTGCCTCTCAACCATCCACATTGACCTAGTTTGTATAGGTCCACACAATTCAATCTCCTCAACTTGATGAATGAGGTAGTGTTCTTGAGCATTGAAAAAAGTTGGAGGTAGACACTTTTGCATTTCACACATAAGCTGGGGAATTTTTCTCTTCCAATATTTTATATCTTTTTTATCAATTTCTTTGGACGATAACCACCTAAAAAAATATATAATAAATTACATAAAAAGTAAAGCAAGTCATAAATATAATATTTGTACAACAAGTCTAAGAAATAACACTTCTAACCTCATGTATTTTCTAAGATCATATATAACTTGTTTAACATTGTTGTCAAACTAGTGTGGGAGGGATAGAGGTAGGACATACTGCAATAATTAAAAAATGATCTTTTAAATATATTTTAAAATAATACAATAAAAAGTACATGAAATTTTACAAATATATTGTAAATAGAGAACATGACTTACCTTGACGAAGGTATGCCAATCGTGTGTTTTCAACGCTGGCCCAAAATCACCTTTCTTTGATACAAGACTGCTTATATTTGCAGTAAGTCCTATTGGAAATTTTGTTTTTTTTATGACTTCTTTTAATGCATCAACTTGCTGCTCAATTAATAACCAAGGAAGGGCACTCGTATTTATGCGGTCTCCATTGCTATTCGATTCAATAAAAAAATTTAGTGCATGATTGGATTCATGAATGTCATTACAAATTTTGGCAATTTTTTCTTTGTCATGTCTTCCATCTAATATTTTTCATAGTTTCTTTGTTACATTCTTTCCAATATGCATAGCATTAAAAAAATGCACGATTGGGAGATCCTTGTAGTATGACAACCTAATAAATTGACTAGGATAACTTTTTATTCCTCTAGAAAGTTGGTCATTGATGCCTTGACGACCTTCATGAGCATTAATTACGTCATTAGTAAATAAAAGACAATGTCAAAATATAAATTTCAAACAAAAATCATCAGACGGAATGACATTACCTCGGCAATTTAGTCTATTTTATTCCAACTTCCATAGATGAGGTGTCATTCTTCATGGCCTTGATGTTGTCTCTTCTTTCCCATTAAAAAGATATTTTTCAATAATTTGATAATTATGATTATTGTGGAGAAAGTGCCTAAACTCATCGAATACCTGCTTTACTAAACTTCTTGAATGATGAGATTTCATCTTCAGACCACAAACTGGACATGTGAATTTACCCTTTGTCTAGAGACCTAAAAGATACCGTACAACTAGATCATGTACAATTATCATGCGCAACTTAAACATACAGTAATAATCTGTAAGCACTATAACATACCAAAAATATGTGACCTTAACAATATAAAACATACCACAAAAATGAGTTAGCCCAGGGGCATCATGTATTGTCCATACAAGCATTGCATGGAATTGAAATTTTCTTTGTCCTATTGGTCTAGAGATGTCATACATAGTGACCCCATTCCATAACTTCAACAACTCATCAATAAGAGGCTCAATATACACGTTCATATCTTTAACTTGGTACTTACCTAGTTGAATGAACAAAAATATTACATAATTATTATAACCATTTTGATGCGGTGTTTATAAATTAATTTAGATAACTATTAAATGAAAAAATACCTGGTACAATCATTGACAATATTATGTGCTCCCTCTTTATGGACATCCAAGGACGAATGTTATTGTTAATAACAAAAACATGTCACACTGAGTAAAAAGATTTTATATCTCCAAATGGATTGACACCGTCTGCTGATAATGAAAGCTTGAGATTACGAGGTTCTTCTTTAAAGTGTGGTCATGTTGTTTCTATGTATTTAAATGCAAAACCATCCATAGACATTCACATAATGTCATCTTGACTTTTATTATGTGCATGGTAATTCATAAATTGTGCCAAGCTAGTGCACCTAAATAATCGTTGAAGATGTGAAATAATGGGAATGTACCGAAGAACCTTGTGAGGCACCTTTTTTATTATTTGATCTGACTGATATCTACTAATATGACAATTAGGGCATTATGTTGCAAATTTATGTTGTTTATGATATAGAATGTGATCATTGGGACATGCATGTACTTGATGACATGTAACTAATTGGATGTTTTACAATGTTAAGTTGAAGATAATGCAAGCTATTAAACCAGTTAATGTATTATATTGTCATTGATGTCAGCTTGATATCATCTGTATAGTCATGCACATAATGCCAAAGACTTTAGAGAATCAATAGAACAAAGGTTATGCTTTCAGCAATACATAAAAGTCATGTATTCACTAAGTGACAAACAACATCGACGGAGTGCACACTAACGGTCAGAGCAAAGAAGAACAGTCACAGTGATACCTGACGAGCTAAAGTATAGTGTTGCCCAATGAAGCAAACCCACAGTGATGCCCGACGAGCAAAGTTAGAAGGTTTCCTGATGAGTAAAACTCCAATGATGCCCAATGGACAGAGATCACTAAGCTAATTGGAGTCTCACCGACGGAACTGTCAGTTGTCACCGACAACTAACTACAAAGGTGACTGACGAAATAGAGAGTTCAGAAAATGACAAAATATCTAGTTGGAAAGAGCTAAAGATAGACTTAACTAGTTTTTTTCTTTGTTTTATTCGACCAGAGTTAAGTGATTGATTCAAATATGATTTGTACAGTTGGCAAGAAGATAATTACGAGAAAAATCAGGAGTTATGTTTTAAAACAAATTGGCTGGATTATTTTTCACACCAAGAATCAAGAATCAAGAAACAGTGAATATCATGTCTATATAAGAGACAAGCTTAACTCATTTACGAATGGGATTAATGGGAGTGAATAGAAAAAGGATGTTGAAGAGAAACTGATGAAGAATAACTTCATACAGTCCTGATCAATCAAGATGAAGGAGAGCTAAAGAATTCTATAGACACCAATGAATAGTGAGCACAGCATCACAGAGCAGAAAGTGTGGATTATAAAGAATTAAATTGATACATTGATCAGAGAGGTAATGTACTTAAATAAATCTAAAAATATACAATTCAAAGTTGCATTAGAAACAAGTCATAGTGTTTCAGTTTAACCATTGAAGCTTCAAGTCTCTTAACCGAGCAGGACTTAACAGTCTTCTATATATTGAGGTACATCCCAAGGAGTGCCAAAAAGGTTGATTCATGAAAGTAGCATTGGATTTGCCCGATACCTATTGACAATCTAAGAAGGAGGTTGATTCAAGGATGGTAGCAATAGATGTCTGATACTAAGTGACAACCTCTATGTATAAAATCCTCTAAAAATGTCACACTTAACCGTGTGTTTGTAACCTTTAACAGGGTTGGCTCCTAACAGGGCTCACTTCAGAAGAGTGAAAACTTGGGGTACCAATCCCATTGATTTTTCCCTTAATAGTGTTTCCACATTAAAAACTTATGTGTTATGTGTGTATAATTCATTTCTTTATTGTTTTGTATCTAACATAGTTAGCACTGGATTAAATCAAGTCATAGACACACATCTAAAAGAGATAGTGAAAGTGAAAGTGAAGAAGAAGATCTAGATGAAATAGAAGCACTTATGGCTAGAAGAATGTAGAGAGGCAAAGGTAAATACAAAGGAAAGTTACCACTTCTATGCTTTAATTATAAAGAGATTGGACACTTTGCTGCAAGATGTCCTAATAGAAGAAAAGATGATAGAAGTAATGACAGATCTTTTGAGAACAAATCTGACAGAGGTGATAAAAAAGATTATAGAGGTTACTGACAATCAATAAGAAGAGACACCCAAGACTACAAGGACAAAAGCAAGAAAGCTAGCTACCTATCTTCTTGCAAAGATCAAGATACTGACACCGAACCTGATGAAGACATCAAGATGGTATTTGTGACTGTGAAGGAAGATTCAGATGAAGATGAAAGGTATGAAGAAACTACACTCATATCTAAGGTTAGCAAGAATGACATCTGGATTATAGATAGTGGGTGCAATCACCACATGACCAATGACAAAGAAAATTTTAACAGTTTTGAGTATTTTAATGGTGGTATAGTAAGAATGGGTAATGATACACCTTATCCAGTTGAAGGTGAAGGAACTATAATGTTGAACAACCTGATTAAATGTGAAAATGCTTATTGGGTAAAATAATTGAATTATAATATGTTGAATGTTACTCAGCTGAATAATTCAGGTCACAGAGTAGCATTTGAGAACAAGAAGGCAAAGATCTTCAATGAATCAGGAAGATTGATTGGTACTGGTGAACAGACAAAAGGTAACTTATTATATCTGAATGATATTAACACCACTTGCTTGAGAACTAGAAATGAAGACATATGTTTGTGGCACAAAATATTGTGTCATGTGAATTTTGACAACATAATGAAAATAAGAAGAAGAAGAAATGTAAGAGGCTTATCGACGATGACAAAGCCCGACAACATCATGTGCAAGAACTGTCAAAAAGATAAAATGACAAATTCTAGTTTCAAAAGTAAAACCCATACATCTGATGATATTCTAGAATTAGTCCATACTAATCTATGTGGACCAATGAGGACAAAGAGTTATTATGGAGACAGATATTTTATTCTCTTTGTTGATGATTACTCTAGAATGATGACAATTATGTTTCTAAAAGATAAATATGAAGCATTCAAGATGTTTAAATGGTATAGGGCTATGGTAGAGAAACAAGTGGTCAGGATCTAAAAATTTTGAGCTTAGATAGAGGAGGAAAATTTATATCAGAAGAATTCACTAATTTCTGTAATGAGCATGGTATAAAAAGACAGGTTTCTGCACCAAGAACACCACAACAAAATGGGATTTTTGAGAGAAGACAAATCAATATTTGATTGTGCTAGAACACTGATGATAGAGATAGGCATCACCCAAATCTTATGGAGGGAAGATGTTAGTACTGTTGTGTACACACTGAACAAAGTACAATTGAAGGACACAAAGAAGACACCTTATGAGCTATGGTATGGTAAAACACCCAATGTAAGTTACTTCAAAATCTTTGGTACTCAATGTTATATCTTAAAGGATGATAGAAGTGGAAATATTGATGCCAAAAGTGATGAAGGTATCTTTCTAGGGTATTCCACCAAGAGAAAAGCTTATAAATGTCTTATCAAGACTTCTAACAAAATTGTTGAAAGTGCAAATGTAAAGATAGATAAATTTGCATAAAAGAATGAGCTGCAAAGCACAAAAGAGCCAGAGGACTACAATAAGTTTGTATACTATGAAGAATGCAACACTTTTCCTGAGCAACAGTGCTTAATTCTAGAACAATAGAATGTTGCAACCGACGGTCAGACTGGAATTACCGAAGGTCAGGATAATGATCAAAATAATATGCAAGGTGATGAAGAACAAAATGAAGATCAAAATGGTGATCAAACTGATACAAAAAGAACTAAACTTGTACTTGCAAGATATGTAAGGAGGAACCATCCAGAGATCCAGATCATAGGAGATAAGAAAGCTTGTACAAGAACAAGAAGTAAGTCTTTAAACTCAAATTGTTTAATTTGTGAGTTTGAGCCAAAATATGTCAATGTTGCACTTGATAATGAAGAATGGATAAGTGTTATGAATGATGAGATTGAGCAGATTGAAAAGAAAAAGACATGGTCACTTTTACCAAGACTAGATGACAAGAATATCATCGGTACAAAATGGATATTCAGGAATAAGCTGAATGAGAATGCAGAAGTCACAAGAAACAAAGCAAGACTAGTATGAAAGGGCTATGCACAAGAGGAAGGTATAGACTATGGAGAGACCTTTGCACCCATTTCTAGGATAGAAGGTGTAAGAATACTACTTGCTTATGTTGCATTCAAAGAATTCAAGGTATACCAGATGGATGTCAAGTCAGCATTCCTAAATGGAATACTTGAAGAAGAGGTATACATTGAGCAACTAGAAGGGTTTGTCGATCTAGAGAAAAGAAACATGGTATGTAGACTTCACAAAGCCTTGTATGGATTGAAAAAATCTCCTAGAGCCTGGTATGAATGACTTCATTCCTATCTTATAAGTATTGGATTCGTAAGGACTAGTGAAAATAGTAATCTTTATTTGAAGGAAGATACTGATGCTAACACTTTGATTTCTAAAATATTTGTTGATGACCTCATATTTGGAGGCAATGATATGCTATGCAAATCATTTGCTAATGAGATAAGAAAAGAGTTTGAGATGTCTATGTTTGGAGAGATCAAGTTCTTTCTTGGTCTACAGATCATTCAACAAAGTGAAGATATTTTCATTACACAATCCAAATACATTAAAGAGGTCCTAAAAATATTCAAGATGGAAGATTCCAAACTAGTTGGAACACCGATGGCTACTGGATGTAAGTTAACAAAGGAAGACAAGACAATAGAGGTAAATCAGACTTTGTACAGATCAATGATTGGAAAACTCATGTATGTTGTACACACTAGACCAGATATTACACATGCAGTAGGAATAGTTCCTAGATTTTCTGCTAACCCCAGGGAATCACATATGACTATTGTGAAAAAGATTTTAAGATATCTGAAGAATACTGAGGAATTTGGCTTATGGTATAGAAGAGAAGGCAAATTTGAACTTAAGGTTTTACCGACGCCGATTGGGGTGGAAATCTTGATGACCAGAAAAGAACAACTGGAGGAGCATTCTTTATGGGTGACAAACTTGTCACATGGATAAGCAAGAAGCAGGGATGCATCTCTCAGTCTACTATAGAAGCAGAGTATGTTTTTGTTGCTACAAATTGATCAAATATTGCATGGATCAAATAGTTTCTGGAAGGTATGCATATGAAGATCTCAGAACCAGTGATTATCTATTGTGACAACACTAGTGCAATAAACATTTCCAAGAATCCAGTCATGCATTCCAAGACTAAACACATTTCCATCAAGTATCATTATTTGAGAGAACAAGTTCAAGAAAAGGAAGTGATACTTTATTATGTGCAATCAAAATAACAATTGGCCGACATCTTCACCAAGCCACTGCCCAAGGATACATTTGAGTACTTGAGAAAGAGACTAGGGGTAAAACCCTTGTCTACGAGTCAGTAAAATGACTGAAGGCTGCATCAACCTACATATTTTTAGAATATCATTAATTTTGATGCAAGCAAAGAGATGAACTTCAAAGCTACATCTATATACAAACAGGTATATATCTTCACCGAGAACCAGAGCATATTGACATATTGCTGATGGATAAGGGAAATTCAAGGAATATATTATGGATGGGGACAAAAGATTGTTTGACATGAATGTCAGATATTTGTTTGGCATTGTTGTCAAAGGGAGATAAATTATCCATATTATCAAATATTTATAAAAATAGAGAAAGATTATCCATTATCACGTTACTCCAAAAGGGAGAGATTATATCCTTAGGGAGAGAAATTGTATGAAAAGATTCTACAAAGGGAGAGTTGCAGACAAGAGAAAAAGACATCAAAAGAAAAGAATAGTCAAGGGAGAGAAAATGACACAAAGAGAGGACTCAACACATCAGAAGATAGAGAGCTGCAAGAATCAAATCTAAGCTAAAACAGAGCTTACCGAAGGTGAGACATTTATTGGTTGACAGAACAAAATGATTGGTAGTTTGATGAAATCTCAACTGTTGTATTTCATATTGTGTTAGAAATGGTATAGTGTGATAATATAGTATGTTGCCATCAATGCCAAAGGGAGAGATTGATGACATGTAACTGATTGGATGTTTGACAATGTTAAGTTGAAGATAATGCAAGGCATTAAATTAGTTAATGTATTGTATTGTCA
>MU224645.1:553609-578361 GCA_018584345.1 Thuja plicata
AAGCTGCCTTATTAGGTAGGGTAGCTCTGGGTATGAATTCTATCCTATGACTTATGGCTCTTGTAGGGGGTAATGCTGATGGTTTTCCATCACTTACTATGCCTTCATAAGTCTACAACATGCTTTGCATCTCCTTAGGTATCTCTTATTTCTTGTCTCCTTTTTCTCCAGTCTTTTCTCTTGGCCTTAGCACCAATGCATAGCCAACTCCTTCTCATTATTCCATGGCTTCTATGAATTATTTTTTACCCACCATGAGCACATTAGGACCTGTTGTCTTCACATCTGCATCTTCTAACAATGATTGGATTTTGAAAGTTACTTTACCCTTATTGAATGTATAGGAGTTCTTCACTCCATCATGGATAGCTTGGCGGTCAAATTGCCATGGTCTACCTAGGAGCAAGGGACATGCATCCATGGGAAACACATCACATAGAACCTTGTCCTTATATCTCCCTATAGAGAACTCCACCCAAGCTTTCTCGTTGACTAAGACATGTTGTCCCTTATTGAGCCATGTGACCTTGTAAGGATGGGTATGAGGTATCCTTGTCATGCCTAACTTGTTGACTACTTCTTCTGATACAATGTTTTCAATAGATCCTGAGTCCACTATGACTCTACATACTTTTCCCATCACCTTACATTTGATTCTAAATAGGGACCTTCTTTGGCTTGGCTCTTCTTTAACTGGCTCCTTGATCAATGTTCTCCTCATCATGAGGTTCTCACCTTCTTCTGAATCCAGTGGTACCTCATAGTGTGTCTCTGCTATACATGTCTCTTCATGAACTAAATTATTTCTCTTGTTGCCTCCTTGAGAATTACTACCCTTCTCTAGACACCTATAGGCAGGGTGTCCCATTTGGTTGCAATGATAACATTTCATATTGGAAAAGTAATTGCCTCTTCCTTGTCCACCTCTTCTTCCTCTGAAATTTGAGTTCCTTCCTCTACCACCTCTACTAGAACTTCCCTCTTGCTACTTAGTGTAATTGACTTCTCCTTGTGTCCTTGATTCTAAACTTCTTCCACCATAGCCACCTCTTGATCCTCTATTATCCCTTCCTCTACCTCTTCCTTTGGAGGTTTTCTCTTGTTTTCTTTTGCCTTTCTCCTCTATCTTTAAGGCCATTTGATAACATTAACGAATGGTTTTGAAGTTCACAAGACTCATGTCTTCTTGAATAGACCACTTAAGTCCATTCAAATATCTAGCTATATTGATGCTTTCATCCTGCACCACTTGTGATCTTAAGCACAACTTTTGGAACTCTTTGGTGTATGCTTGGACATCCAAATATTTTTGTCTAAGATTGTGTCTTCTCCTATGCAACTGAACCTCATAATCATCAAGCAAGTAAGTCTACTTGAACTTAGTCACCATGCCCTTCCATGAGACTATAGGACTCTTTCACCATGTGAGAGCTGATCCTCTCAACCTTGACTTGGCAACACTCACTTTTTGGGCCTCTGTGATACCATCACATTCGAAATGGTTCTCTATACTGTCAATCCAATCCACAACTGGATCTAGATCCATTTGTCCACTAAAAAGTGGTACACCCTCCAAAGCTTTTCCACTTAAAGCCTTTAGTTCCTTTAAGAAGGGTTTTTGGTCACTAACAAGGTCAGGGGTTGGAACTTCCTCTTCTATTTCCACTCCCTTTTCCCTTGCTTCTTCTTCTTCTTTCTAATCTATCTTATCTTTCATCTTCTCAACTTTGTCTTGGACTTCTCCCAAGAGTTGCTCCATTTGAGACAAAATTTCTCTTAACAACTTGTTGTCTTCTTCTTGCTCATCCACCTTTTTGGCTAACTCAGTGTTAGTCACCATGGTTTTTTCTTCTACTGATCCAAATGGTGTATTCTCTCCAACTAATTCAGTAAGCTGAAACATCCACCACAAGCCTGATCTCAATCAAGCTCTGATACCAATATGATGTGAGTGTTCCAAGGCTGCTAGCACTTCAACCAAGAGACCTTAGCTTGTCTCTTCTAGGAACCTAATCTCCTCTAGGTCTTGATTGGCTTAGATGATTAACTAAGTCCAATTACATCTCTTCTCTAAGAGTTCTCAACTCATGTGCTTCACCTTGAAAGACTAACACCTTTTAGTTAGTACAAATCTTCACTTCTCCCACTACACCTAGAAAGACCTAAGTGCCAACTCCACTCTAGCATTCAAAGATTCATTGTAGGGGTCATCATCATCATGGAAAAATTCTATTTACTACCCTTTGGATCCATTTTAAGGGATCTCATGACCATTTTCAGTCTAGTCCAAGTTTATGTCTTCAAGAGGCCTAATTGGGCTTATTTCCTTATAGCCTTTTACAATGTGTTTTTCCCACTTCTTCCAAAAATTTCCCAAAGAAGTTGAAAAAATAGTCACACATTCAGATACCCTTTCTCACTTTACAAGATATTTTGAAGTTTTTAGTTTCCCAATCCCTCCGTACATAGGGTTCCTACAATCTAGGTCCAATAGGGATAATAGGCCTAATTTCTAGGACTATCTGCAACCTAGTTGAAAACTTGCTCAAAACTTGGTCAAATGGATTGGTAAGAACTCAATCCCTCTAGCATGTCAAGATATGACTATGCCCTATCTAAAACTGTACCTATTTCATAAAATGGTTCACTACCCTACAAGATATGCTCAATCTTTCATCTCCCAAACCTCTAACCGGACAGTGTCTGCTCACCTAAAGCTTGGCACTAAAAATAGAAACTTGACCTTTCATGACTCCTAACCCTAGCTATGTATAGACTAGTGACTCCCCTAACATATCCAACCACCCTTAGGAAGATCCCATGGTTATTTTTCATGTGGTAGCCATGAATCGACTGACTGGTCAGGACAGGACCAGTGAACACACAAAACACAAAATAATTTACCTTGGACCTTAGAATATCTCTAAACAACTAGCTTTCTTAGTGAAAAACACTTCAAATGATCATATGAACACAAATCCACAACTAAACTAAGGCATTTAATCCATTGGATATCACTGTCACACACAAATGCTTGGGTTTCCTAAAAACACAAAGTTGCAAAGCTCTATTCAAATTCAAAACTTGTTACAATGTACCCTCTCTGTCGAGATTCGAGCCTCCCTTCCCATTATATTCCTCATTCCATGTTTCTAGGCCCTATTGGTCGATTCCCCATTCCTAATTTGTAGGGGGATCCAAGGTAACCAAGTTGCATGCAACATTTGCAATAATTGCAAATGTTGTCATGACAACAATTTAGCAACTTTTTGCATCTTTGCCATTATGCCTCCTCCCTAAGTTTTAGGACCTCTAACCTCTTTATTTTGAGGATCCAAGATCATTTAAGGCCATATGGCATCTCTATGACATCATTTATGTGTTTAAGACACATTCATGGCTCAAATCCAACATTAAGCAACCAAGCCTAAGAAATATAAAAACTACTAACAATGGCTAATTTAGTGACCTTAGTCCTAATGACTAACTCACTTAGCCCACATTGCAATGACATTCTAAGGTCCAAAAAAAACTTAACTATCTTGACTTGGCCAATGTCAAGTACAAGCCAAAAATTACTAAAACATGGAGGTTAGCCTAGGTGTGCTCCTACACCAGATGACTGGCTAAAACTGCTTAAATAAATGACTAAGTGTGGGACACTAATGATCAACAAAACTTAGAGATCAACAATCTCCCCCTTTGATATTAGTGGAAAAAAAACTTATCATTTACATTCACAAAATTTTTCCTAAGTACACAATGTACTCCCCCTTAGAGTATACTTCATACTTCATACATTATCTACATAATATACATGCCTTCAGCAAAGATATTTATACCTGGTTCTGCACATCTTTTTATGTTTCCTTTCTTTTGCCTATTTCCCCCTTGTTTTTGTGACTAATAGTTGTGGGGGTTAAGTTGTATTTGTCCAAAAATGGTTTATGAAGCTGTAAAATTAATGCAAAAGATGTATCCCAACTATCCTTAACAAACTTCATAACCTCCAACTTAACTTCTAGCTCGGCAGCTAGACTTACCAAACTATCTGTAGTAGAGAGATGAGAATCTCTCTTGACCAATTCTCGTGCAACTGTGAGTTCCTTCTGAATAACCTCCAAATGAGGTATCAAATTAGACTGAAGTTTTATTAGTTTGGCCTTGTTTCGGCCATCTTCAGCCATAAGCTTGGCTAATCTCCTCTGTGCATGAGACAACCTATCAAAATGGATGGAGCTAGAACTAGCATCCATGTTCAATGAACTTTTTGTTGACTTCATATCTAAATGCAACCTCTCAATAAGCTGGTGGTTCTCCTTTGTAAAGAATGTATCATTACATAATATTTTGTATAATGAAAATACATTATTCGCAACTTCCTCAAGAATCTCAACAGGAGAAGAAAGTTCAACCTGTTTGGTGGCAATCTCTCTAGATATCTTCTCCAGTACTTTGTTCTCAAATCTTCTCTCAGACCATTGCATCAATTTGTCATTTGCCTCAATATTTTCATCAGTAACTTTTGCACAATGTGAACTAACTGTTATAGTATTTGTGCTTGCTCATTTACATCTTCCATATCAAAATCTTTAATGAAAATATCCTTTATGTCATGCAGAACTTGCTTCTACTTTTGTTCCCTCTTCATTTCCTCTTGTCTCTTTTTCCTCTTCAAAATGTCTTGAAGGGTTTGAATCTGCTCATATGTCAAACTCTCAGGATCCCATTTAGGAATCACAATAACTTCCTCCAATGTGACATTTAAGCTTGGTGACTTTTTCTTGTTTAACTTCTTCTTCTTAAGCTCTGGTGAGCTGATACTCGTCTCAGGTTCTATGATATATTTTCCTTTGTCAGTATCAATTTCAATTGATGCCTTCATCTGCGTCAATATTTCCTGTGGGTCCGGTATATTTCCTATTTTGGTTCCAGTGGGAGTAGATGATACAGAGTGTGGTAGATCCACCAACACTTGTATAGCCTCTTGTTACGTAGGCTTATTTGCAATTTCTTCCATATTATCTCCACTTTCTAAAATTGTTTGTACAACCTCTAAAATAGGTGGATTAGTATTGATTACCTCCTTTTCTCCTTCTATCTTTGTCTCAGTCTTAGTTGTATGAATGGGAGATTGCACACTTGTGTCTGTCGGCTCATTTTGATTCTCGGCATCCACATTGTTGTTCTCTCCAAGTGTAGTGTCAATGGGACTGTCCATTATCAAATCGAGAGTTTTCCCATTTCATGTTTCCTTTTGTGGTTCTGTCTTAGTCTCTGCTTGATGAGTAGCAGTTTCTTCTTCCATTTCCTTTGGCTCTGAGGTTCCTTCACCTTTCTCATCGGCCTTCTTAGTGATTAACCCAAAGGTTTCCTTCCATATTCTGGTGCTCTATTGAACTACTCCTACAACATCATTCTTTAGTATTGCATAGGCTCTTTGTTTAGGAATAAATTCCTTTGATATTGTTAAATGAATTTTTCTATATGTTTCTTGCTTAGATCAGGAATAACCTTAGCTAGTGTTCCTTCCCTTATCTGTCTTTCGGTCATTAAAGCATACTACCACTTTTGTGATAAAATATCATAAAGTTATATAGGAATAATATTTCCTATCTCTACAGGTGTCATCTTGTATGTACACATCATATCTAGTAATGCTTCCTGAATCTTATGCTTTTTTTCTATGCTTTGCTTCTCATACTTGATAAATTTGAATCCTGCTAAACCACATGTACTCTTAATATTCTTGAACACCTCATCATTATTGTTCATTGGTTTACGTGATGTTGTAGGTATGTTGCTAGGTTCATCAGTATCTTTCTTCTCCTCATTTTCTTCTTCTTCCAAGATTAGTTTTCTTCTCGGTCTCTTCTCAAGCTTGCTCGACAGTCCCTTAGTTTCAACTTGTTTTCTCTTCCCTGAACTACTCTCATCAACATTCTTCTTTGTATACACCTTTGTTGACTCAGCTTGTGTAGAAACAGTTGATTCCCTTGTCCTAGATTGGTTAGCAATGGGAGGGGTAGCCTTAGGTTTTGCTTGACTTGGTTTAGTTTCCTTGGCAACTACTGGCTGCTTCCATTTTCCTTTCACAGTGATATCCTCTTCAGGTTCACTCTCTTCTTCTTCACTAGACATATCTTCTCCATGTCCTATTGACAAACCCAAAGGTGCATCCTCTACTTCTTCATCACTCTCAATTCCAACCATTTTCTTTATATTTTTGACAATCTTTTTCCTTTTCCTCTCCATAGTTTCAGCCTTCAAATCCATAGAGATTTTGGACTTTGCTTCTTCATAGTTTCCAAAACATTTTGCTGCACCATCAATTTCCTCTACCAATAGAGCTGTTATAGTTGCAGATGTCTCATCAACATTCACTTCATAAGGTAATGGCCTTAGCCATGATACCCTCGGCACTACTGCCTGCACATAGGTGAAATCTATGTCTACCAGAAAACATACATCCTCATAGTGTTTCTCAACTAGTGATATGGGAATTCTACTCCTTAATCTCATATTTTTCTTAAATTCAAAAAAATATTTTCCCATCACATTGTCAAAATTATCACCTAATTGCAGAATAAATGCTTTGATTTGCTGTGTAATAGGTCTGTATGTTTTCCACTTTATGTTCCCAAACGTAGGAAATGTATTCTGTATGTAGAAAAATATACAAACGAGCAGAGATCTGAACATATACATTGAATTCTTTACCTTTCTGATTAAAGCAAGGTTCTCAGCCAGTTGCATCAGTTGAAGCTTGGCAAGGTCATAAGTATGATCCTTCTTCACAATTTTCCAAGCTTGGTCGACTACAATGCATGGGACACTGTCCAGTCGGCTCGACTGATAAAACTTATGAGAAATAACCCTAACCACAAAATCAAGCTCCAAATCTGTAATAGTAGAGACCGTCATCCCTCTTTTATTCCAAATGGCTCCAGTGAACTCTTCTATGTTTTCCTTACTCTGACATCTCATTGTCCTCTTTCCATTAAGAATTGGATAACCAGTTACGCGATGGATGATTTCCTTTGTAATCTTAACTGGTCCACTTTCTAGCCATATGTTCATGTCATGTACATGACTCAAAAAAATCTTGATCCATTCCATTCTGAAATCCCTCAGAAAGTCTAGGGCACGCGTTAACCCTCTCTCAGCTAAATGTTTGTGTTCAACTTTTAGGGCTCCTCTTTGCACAATTTGTTGTAAGATTCTATTAGCTCATGATCGCCAACTTCACTTATCTTGCACATATAACATGACCTAATATCATGAATCATGAGTACCTTACATGGAATCGATGATAGGGCTCCAGTCAGATCACCCTAGATGGCGCTCTCAGGAACTGCTCAGAAATTAGGAGGTGCACAGGTGTCGCTCCTTACAATTTGAACTTTCAACAACTCCTACTCCATACTCTTCACTGTTGTGGAAGAACTAGCGGCCATGATTTCAAGATAAATAGGGTTTCAAAGATGATGAACAAAATACCTTGGCAAATTTCAAAATTCACACTTTTACTCAGGATAGCTGATGACACGCTGTAGAAGTATTTGAAAGATCTTTGCAAAAATCAAGTTCACAAATGCTCCAACTCTCTGTGAAATTCTCAATCGCAAGGTAAAAATAAGTAATGAACGGCTCATTCCTTTATAGGCTCCAAAGGTCAAAAGTTAGGTTAGCAATAAATGTTATGTTCATTGAGTGAGTTCCAAACATTTGTCCTCCGCCGACTCACAAAACTCATCTATCTCTCGGTCACAACCCATACCAGCTTGACACATACTAGAGAACTCAGTCTCAGTGTACATTAGTACTGTTGCTCGGCACCTATAATGCATATTGACTTTGCTAGGTACATAACTCAAAAATATGTCTTGATGCATCTTAACATATGCAGATATGGACTTTTGCACTTTATATGTTAGGAACTGATAAAAGATATGAGATATAAACATAGTTTCTCACATACCATTCTTTCTTAATTGGTGATGGTGTGATCACCTGATCCATTAGACTGGGTGACCTTGGCTTCAGTAGTTTCACTGCTGCTTGGTTCTATTTTTCTTACCCATGTCTAATTCATCTGTGCTCTAATTTCCTTAATAGTAGGAGCAGGTACCCTTGTCTTGCAATCCTTCCTAGTGTGACCAATTTTCAGAAAATTATAGAAAACTAGGCTTCCATTCATCCAACTCTTAGATTTTCCTCTGAAATGTGTCTTTATGTAGTTTTCTAGAACATGCCCATACTCACCATAGTAATGACAACTATGCCACGTGTTGTAATCCCAATTGTAAGTGTTACCTTTCCTTGGTACTTTAGCTTGTGTCTTTGATGTCCATTGTTGTTTAGCATTGGATCTACAATCTTATGTTGTATGTCCAAATTTTTGATAGGTATAACAATACCCAATGAATCTAGGTGTGGGAGGTGCATTATTTGCCTTTTCCCAACATTCATGTGCTTTATGTCCAAACTTTTTATAGTTAAAGAAATAACCATTGAACTTAGGTTTAGGGTTGGACTTACCATTCTTGCTTCGATAGATGTTTTTAGTGTGTCCTAGTTTTCCACAGTGATGGCATATGGGCTTGTTGTTCTTTGTCTTTGCATTGCTCTTTTCACCAATCTTAAATGATTCTCCTTTCTCAGAATATGTATGTTGTTCAATATGACCTAATCCAAAAGAATCTCTAGATCTCCTTGATGCTTCCATCAGATTTTCAAAATGAGTCAAAGAATCATTAGGTCTATTCAATCTTTCATTAAATTCTTTCTCAAATCCCAATTCATCTTTCAATTGACTGTTCTTAGATCTCAGATTCACAATTTCCACATCTTTCTTGTTGATCTCCTAATTTGCAAGTAGCAGTTGATTCACCATGTCAACCTGATTATTTGTCATCATTTGTACATCATGTGTCCTTTCATCAAGTTTGATAGTCATGATTCTTTTGTCTTGTTCAGCCATATCTTTGTCATCTTCAGCTTTCTTCTTTTGTTCCACTACTTCACACAGTCTTACTGTTTGTCCTTCTTGTTCTCTCTTCAAGTTTATGACTTCTTCACACAATGTATTATTCCTTTCCAGTAGATCTGAAATTTTTGCATCGCTCTCAGTAGAGTTTCCATTCTGAAACTTGCAGTGTCTTCTTCCTAATAATGAGTTTCATTCATTTGTTTGGCCAAATATTTCCTAGATATCAAGGACTTTCTCAATTCCTATCTTGTTGTCTCAAGCTGATGTAATGCTAGCTGAATTTCAATATTTTGATTCTCAATGACTTTACCCAATTTGTAAATCTCCATCTCAAGATCTGTACTCTCAAGTTGATTAAAACCTTTTATGGGAGAACTGCACTCTGATACCAATTATTGGAAATACAATATGGGAAAGCAAGATGCTGAGAGGGGGGTGAATCAGATCTTCAATTTTTATCTCTTAAAACAAACCGATCCACAATCATACATAAATGTAATTGATCTATCATCTAGTAGCATCCATGATAGTAAATAAATAACACAAGACACAGAATTTTGGTAACCCAGAAACCCAATAAGGTAAAACTGGAGTGGGTATGACACCCACAAAAACTTCACTACTACAACAATAAAGTGTGCCTGTTAGGGCTACAAGATTTGATCACAATATGTAATCTACTTAGTTAAAGGTCTATCCGGTTAAGAGCTACAGATCATTACAATCTACCTTGTAAAAGGATTTAAACTTACAAAAAAGTAAGCACTCGGCTAAGAGATTTAGAAAGGTCTATTAGAACCACTCTATTAAGAGATTTCACCTAATACACTTGTTAGAATGTCTCAAGATCTGATCCTTCGATATGCACTCTGATGCTGATAACGAATCCCATCTTTTCAATACCTTCTTTGATCTAATAATCTGATATATATTTACTCTGCTGCTCACTGCACTTTCACTCTACTAGATCTATGCTTCCTCTATAAAAAAAAATCCTTCACACATCTCTTATGTATGCATATACCTTCTCTCTCAGTACTCTCTCAAAATTAGGGTAAGAAGCAATCTTCATATACTTTACGGATCTGGCAATTAGATCTAGATCAACGATCAAGACCAAATGCTTATGCCACTTGGCCAATCCAATTTACTGATTGGCTCCATGCCACGTAGTGGGATCAAATAATTTAATGTGTAATTATCCCGTTGAAAATATTAAATACTTAGATAAGTCAGCCCAAAATAGTTTACCTCAAAATTGGTGTCAATCCTGACATACATAACAAAATTGTCTTGCTCGGCAAAAAAAGACTCTGTTGCTCGACATGGACTGAACTTGGTAACTGTGTGACTCAGCAACTATTATCTTCTCGGAAATGACTGTGCTGGATAGCTCAGCCGTAGTGATGACTGGCTAAAACTGCCTAGATAAATGACTAAGTGTGGAACACTAATGATCAACAAAACTTAGAGATCAACAAATAGTACATGTGTTGATTGCCAAACTACAACCAAAATTATCTTGAATATTGTTGCAAGATAAATTTTACTGAGAGATGAAAATAGTTTTCACCATTTCAAACATGGACAATGTTCTTGTGGAGATTATTGGTGACACAAAATAATCAACAATAAAAATAAGAAAAAATATATATCTATTTTGAATTCTAGAAAGATCTAGCTAAGACTAATATACAAGAATGTGCAAATCAACTTCAAGGGGGAGTGAAAAGGACATGAGAAGGTTCTAGATAAATTAACCAAAACAAAAATAGTAAGAGGATGGAATATATATTTAATTTTTTATTATTTTGAGAGAGGAATCTAGCTAAGAATTTTATCTAGAAGTTGAAATTAATTAAATGTAAGGGAAATAAGAAATAATGCAAAATAGTTAGCCTTGGATCAATTAACTAAAACCAAAATAGTATATAGTAGTGAAGAAAAGACAACTTCATTTTATTTTGAAAGTGCCAAATAATAGTAATATAGGATTACTTGTCTTGATCCATATCAACTTCTTGATGGTCAAAAATTAAGATTAAAACTGATTTATGTACAATGGGGTCATGAGGTATTCTCCTAAGTGTGATGCTATCGTGATGCCAAAAATGGCTATTTGAGAGAGAAGAAGGGGATTGTCTTAAATTGATACAAAGAAGGGTATTGTATTAAATTGATACAAAGAAGGGGAATTCTTCTTTCAAGACAAGAAAGGTGCTTGCCTTTCTACTATTGACAAACATTGGTTGAAGGTGACTAAGAAGAGAAGGTGCCAAATTCCAATGCATTTGTAGATATGATGCTTCAAAGAAGACATTTCTAATATAATCATCCTATGACCTTAATACTTTTGGATATTAGACATGACAACTTATTAAAATCATTGGTTATGGTTCACAATTTCTTATTGAGAAAAGATAATAGACACAATTTACATAATAAATTGGTGACCTTCCAAAAGAATCAATACTTCTATATGTCTTCCTATCTTTTCTATGAAATTACAAGTATGAAGGCATGGCCTAGTCTAGAATCACAAGGATTCTAGGATAATACAATGCAGATTAACAATTTATATTAACACCTTCAGCTTGAAATTAGTAACAAGAACTTCAAACAGGTTAATGATGTCTTACTGGTGATCACTACTTAAGAATATATGGTTTTCATGATAATCCTTTCAAGCTACCTTGCTAATTAAGTAATAACCTCTTATGGAGGCAAATGGGCTCAATTAATAAGAAGTGTAAGGAAAGGAAGAAGGCAATGTACCCCTTTCCTTTGAATCTAACCTATTATACTTGTCAATCTTCTTTAGACGAGAGATTGAGAGATATTTGGCAAAGATAAGATTACATTTCTAAATGACTAGAATCTTTTTTTACAACAAGAAATATGTTAAAGATCACTTACATCTTGGGCCAACATATATTCACGTACCCAATTTAGAGGAATATTGCTAAGGTCATGCCAGATCAACAGTGGAGTAAATCAAAGCTTTCAATCTAGAATGGGATGTAGATGAGAAGATGATGGCCTGGAAATGTTGGACTAAGTAATAGACCTGTGATGTCCCGGCTAGTAATTTCATATAATTTATTAGCTTCCTTAATCGTATGCCATCTAATCTTGTAATTTTAATTGAAGTGTGTAATAGAATTTCTTCACCATATCCCCTCACTAAATTTACTCCTGGATTTTATATATATATATATATATAATATTAATTTTCTCTATCACATAATGTTGACTGAATATCTATTTTGTGGATTGGATTGTGGAGAACGCTAATTGGATATTCCAATTCCTCCTTCCATATGCAAACAATCAAAATTGTAAATCAATTCCCTACGTGATGAGCCAAGATGCCCAACATGATCACTTCATGAGACATCAATATTGTGCATCTATATTCTAGAATATCAATAGCTCTTTCCATCTGTCTTAATAAGGACATATTGTAATATCTTATAAATACTGAAATTATGCATAGAAGGGAAGTCATCGGATACGGCTATGTTTGTACTAGGTGGAAACACACAGACCCCGAACCTTCCCTCTCTCCATTATGAAATCTCTTTCTATCTTCATTGAGTAAATTCTATTATGGATTTAACGTGACTATACTTCCAATTATTAGTGCATTTGGCTCTTGACTTCAGTCTATGTCTATCGAAGGGTCTCCTCCCTTTTCCCTATCATAATCCTCTCATCTTCGATTGGTAGCTTATTCCTCAATTAAGGCCAATTAATGCTTGACCCTTTGTTGTTACCACTGTAAAAATGTTCTGAGTATTAACGCTTCCGCATGCGTAGACTAGTCAACGGGAGTAATTACTGATGGGAGTTGTCTTTGATGGGTGATGTTACTTAGTCGACACTCATAATCCATTCTCGCGATTTCCCCCATTACATCAACATATCCCATCAAATCTAGGGCTACAAAAATTGGGGGAGGTGACAAAGAAGATCGTAAGAAGGCGATAGAATTGAAGAATACACATGGAGGAGAAATCTTCAGCAAAGAAATTATAAGTAAAGAAGGTACTAGTTCAAGATGAAGAAGGAAGCTCTTAGATCCCCACCATAGATATTTGTGGAAGGTATCAAATGGGATGGATAATGTCAAGGCAGCAACTATAAAAATAACCCTAATCAATCTGCAGAGAATAAAAAAATCTATCTAAAATAGCAGAGAAAGAACTTGAAATACACAATGTAGAAAACAATTTCAAGCAAACAATGAATTACAATAAAAATATCAGATGCACAGTCAATCCCTCCTCCCACCTGAAAACGCTTCGGTAAACAATGAGTTTCAATTTTCACTTTTTTTTGTTTATAATATGCATTTGTCGATTATTCGACCTTTTCTTATCCCTTAAGAAATTTTGACCAAATCGTGCCCATAAACAAAAAAAAAATATAATAAGCCTAAAAAGGCCTTGGTCAAAATTAAAGGTTGAAAATTGACCTCAAATGTATTAGTGACCCATTAATACATATAACAATACCTTAGGATCATTCAAGGAACCTAGGACCCCTTAAGACATCCTAGGAACATCTCCATCTAATCTCTCTCCCCTAATTACCCCTATCTCTCACTCTCTCCACTTCCTCATCTCACTTTCCCATCCCTTCCCCCCACCACCACATCCCTTCCCCCTCTCTCTCCACCCCTCTTTCTTCCCCTGTTTCCATCTCTGCCTATTCCTTCCTAATTATCCTCTTTTTCTCTACCTCATCAATCTCCCCCTCCCCTTTCTCTCTCTACCTCATCTCTCCCCATCCCTGTTCTCCCATCTCCCTCGCTCATCTCACCATCCCATCCCTTTCACCACCATCCCATCCCTCTCCCCTCTAGCTAATTTATTTGTGATAGGCGGAGGGAGAGATGCAAAAAATAAGAGAAAGCTTGCGATAATTAGATATTGATAGACATGAAGATATATCTATACGGAGATAAAGATAGAGGGGGAAAGAGTGAGAAATAAAGGAGGCGATAGAGACAAGTATGAAATAGATATGGGTGGAGGGAGGTAGGAGGAACATAAATATATATATAAATCGACATATTTTTTCTGAAATCGGGTAAACCTGAACTTGGAACAGGAGTTTGAGGGTCATGCACTCAAAATAAGATGTGTAAAAAATAAAAATTGTAGTACTTTGAATCTAGTTTCTACAACACTTATTTTTTAAAAAAACTGATAATATTAAGAGGGTCAAACATCGTGCGCATGAAAACATGTTCCTTTTTTTTTTGGAAAAACATAACATAGTTGTTTCTGTGCACGGTACAAAAGGTATAGTTATTGATGCAGAGGCATCTTGACCCTAGAGAATTATGGAAATTTCATAACATTGTAATGTCTTAGTTTTTTTAAATTTCGTGGGGCCATGTCTAAGAGATGATTAAATAGATTAAAAGTACATTATAATGTGTTAAAAGAGTGGGAATGCTTAAAATAGCATTGTAATTTATGAAAGAGTGGGAATATCGGGTAGATAGGTGGTTTGCATAACTACCTTAGAAATCTCCATAAAGGGAGACAAATGTAACCGCATAAAAAATGGATAGAGAGGGAAGAGAACACGGGATATAGAGTGTGAGAAAAAAGTGAGGGAAGGATTTGGGCTCTCTGGCCTTCAGCCAGAGAGCCGTTGATATGGTGTATGCATTTGAAGTGTTAATATATCGACTTCTTTTCAATAGTTTTTTTTATTCCCATTGTGTCATTCTCTCTTTATCTTTTATGGTTATTATGTTTTGGAAATTGTTATTGCAGAGTTAAGAAATAGCATTGAGTGGCGGTTTCTTTTGTTATATGTTTCTTGTTTTGGCTTTTATGTGATGAAAGGAATTATTCAATTTTGAATCGGATTTTGATGAAGTAAGTCCTGATTTGGAACAATAGTGGACGTTCTAATTAATAGAAGTCTGCAATTGAATTTGGAAACGGTTTGGAAATAAAGAAACCGTTACATAACTGTGTGTGGGCGCTATGTATACAAGCGGCTTTGAAAAAGGTGGTGGAAGTTTCTAAGTCATGATGGTGGAGTTTGGTTATGCTAGTAGGGCTGATATTATGGTGGTGTGAAGGAGATCAGTGAGTGATCCATATATAGTGAGTTATTATTACAACCGACTGTTATAGAATGAGACCCGATTCTACAGTCATATTGGCAAGACATTTTCTTGTAAAAGTAAAAAAGAAAAGGTGGAGGCCATGCATGCTTGAGTTGTGACCAACTTGCATGTTGGTGGAGTCCATCTAAGCCCGTGATGCCTAGGAGGAAGTCGTGGAGTTAATTTAAGCCATACGGGGACCAAATTAAATGCAGTGACAATCATGATTAGAAGGAGCCCGCAAGTGACTTGGTTGTAGAGATATTTGCAGCGTGATTTATGTTAGAAGGAAACAAGGTGTCAAAGACCATTTATAAAGCCGACAGTAGAGATGGTGGGAAAGGCTAATTATTATCACTCTTTGATAATAGTGAAAGGTGGTGGCATTCTGGTCTATAGTGAAAAGAATCAGCAGTGTCAATGAAGCATAACATAGAGTGGACATATCATCATTAGTATGATTAGTGGATGATTTTGAGCCTCTAATTTGGTGTCTCTAGAGAAAGACAGTTTAAACTGCAGATTTAAGAAAGATAATGGAGAGTTTTGTAGAGTGGAGGGTTGAGTCATTTTTCACTTACATCAGTTATATTCAGTATTTTTTAATCCCTTTGGTAGGATAATAGGTAAGAGTGAGATCTAGAAGTTGTGTATTTTTTTGTAATTTTCCGATGAGTATTGTTTTTTCTATGATTTTTTGAAGTGATCGCATCCTGAAAATTTGGTACCTAATCGTCCGCTGGGCATAACTTGCATCAAAATAATCAAAAATGAAAACTTTTTTTAAAAGTGTATAGAATCAAGTGTAGAACACTAATATGTAATTTATTTTTAATTTTATTAAGTATATCAAAAATTATTAAAAAATGTAGACATATGTCTGTGAGGACAATTGAGACACTGGTAAAGAAAATTAAAATTTACTATGCTAATGTTGTCCAAAAATAGAAAAATTTATATGGTTAGAAAGAAAATGAGACGTATGAGATTATGATAAAAATTATAGAGCTACCCAGTTGACAAATTGCAGACCTAATGAAGCTAAAGTCTAGAATTCATCTTAGAAGATGAAAAAATGTCTAAGAGAACAAAAATGGAGGGAAAATGAGCCTTCAAGCCTTTGGATCATTTTCCAAAGCTCTTCCCAAGCCATAACCCGATCGGGTTTCTAAATTTCAAATAACCCGATCAGGTTTTGAAAATCAAAAAGTACATTTTCAACTCCTCCATAACCCAATCAGGTTTTGAAAAGAAAAAAGTACATTTTCAACTCCTCCATAACCTGATTGGGTTCTGGAGAATAAAACGCACAATTTTCACTTCTTCAAAACTTGATCGGGTTATGAAGAAGTAAAAATTACTCTCTCTCTCTCTCTCTCTTTGGTGTAGGAGCACCCTCAATTTCATCCATTGCAAGCACATTAGTGGAACCAAATACAAAGGGTTAGGGTTTTTATTGGATCTTGGATCCAATTTTATTAATAAGTCCTAAAATGTAAGACAAGGGGACACTAAGTGATGTTATAAACTTACTTGTCCACCTTAGTCAATTTGGACAATTTTGGGTAGATTAGGATAAAATGGTCTAGGGATCCTAAGGAAGGGTAGGAATGTCATTTTAGTCCTTATAAGGACCCCTATTGAGTAAAAACACCTAACTTTACAAGTTTAGTTACAATTGACAACTTTTACAAAAAGTTGTCAATGTTGCATAATGCAACTTTTGGCAAAAAGTTGCAACTTTTGAATCCCAACATTCACAACCACTTTTGTCCATTGGAACCACTTTGGAAAGGTATGTAAATGTGGAAAAAAACTTACTCCAAAGTTGGAGATGATGAATTGTAAATTTTTGCATTGAAATCAATAAAATTCAAATTGTTTTCTGTACTCTTAACTATATTTCTAAGTTGTACGAATTTCTATGGATCCCAATGCACCATTGAAGGATTGGAAAAGTTGATCCAGTGTATTGGTTTAATTTCCAAATTTGTTTGAAGTCTTGAAGTGTAGGGGATCGAAAGATATACATTTTTTATTGCTCACTGGTCTCAGGGAGGCCCTAACTAGGGTTTCGATACAAATTTCCTCTTTCCCAGAGACTCCACCATGGGAACATTCTAAGCCTTTTGGAAGAGAAAGGGAGGAGGATTTAATTTAATAATTTTAAGGTCTTAGATTAGGAGGCAGTCGATGGAGGGATAAATGATTGAATCCTCTAGATAGGCATCTACATGTGACTGTCCAGAATTGGGTTTTTGAGGCACAACGCAGGCCAGGGGTGGAATGGAAGTCTAAATCCTTGTATTTGGATGTTTTGTGTGATCCAAAAAGTTTCCCAATTTTTGGGATAGGAAATTGAATCAAGATTCAAGTACTTTCTTTGTAAAAGTGGCCTATTAGCCCTATTAGACCTAGGAGAGAATTGAGGACAACAGGAGTTAAGGGATTGGTCAAGAGCCCTAGCTTGGATGGTGTTGTTGATGGATGGATTGAAGTGTTTGAGGGTGGTTAATACTTTTTGTGGTGGAGTTCCAAGTAATTTTCCCTTATAAATCCATATTTTCTCCTTGTAGCCCTATATAGGTTTAGGTGTCTAAGTTGAATCTCAGAGACATCTTAGTGTGGGATTGGTGTTTCATTTCATCTAAAATGGTTGTCTAAAATTGATAGAACCATTTTTCATCCCTGGATTACTTGGTTCTATTTGTGTCATTTTGTGCCCTTAAGGGTGTTGAAGATTGGGTAGAAGACCTAGTCTTGTCATTGTGGGTTTTGGGAACTCTTTAGTAGAGCCCTAGATTGTGTGGGAGTAGGGGTATTGTGAACCTTTAGTGAGTCATTTTGACATATTTTGGGGCTCTTCTCCAAGTGGTATCATAGCAACTAGTAGATTTTTGGAAGAAGACAAGTTGCAAACATGTTAGAAGGTGGAGATGACAGTGAACTTCCTAATAGAATGACCAATGTCAAACTACTAAGGGTGGTAAAAGAGCATGATGCAGAGAGGAAGTTTATGAGGAAGGAAATGGAAAGGTTCAAGAAATAAGTCAAGAAAGGGAGTATTGGAAATTTTGGAGTTGAAGAGGAGGGGAGTGATGAAAAGACCCCTTGGTAGGAGGATGAAGAAGAAGAAATCCCTACAGAACAGAGGCTGCTCTTGAAGACTTTGAAATCTATGGAAAGAAGGAACATGGATACTAAACTTGAACTACCTATCTATAATGGGAAGATGGATCCAGAAGAAGTCATAGATTGGATTGATGCACTCTCTAGTTTCTTTGACTGTGAGGAGATACCAGAGCATCAAAAGGTTAAGATAGAAAAGTCCAAGTTGAAGGGATCTTCCCTAACTTGGTGGAACTTCACTCAAGCAGAGAGAGTGAATATGGAAAAGAACCCAATAAGCACATGGAAGAATATGATGACCTTGGTGAAGGAAGCTTATGTTCCTGAAGACTATGAAGTTCAACTTCAAAGGAAGAGAAAAATTCTAAGGCAAAAGGAGATGGACATCTCAAGCTGTACTGGAGAATTGCAGAAGCTTACCATGAAATCTAACTTGGTTGAACCAGAGAGTGTCAAACTTGCTAGATATATGAAAGGGCTGAGGATAAACATCTGAGATGAACTAAGTTTGTGTTTCCCTACTATTGTCCAAAAGTGCTATCAATTAGCACTAAAAGTTGAAGAAAAACTAGAGAGGAGGCAAGAACAAATTGGAAGAGGTAGAGGCCAGAGAGACTTTGGTAGTAGAGGAAGAGGGACAAACAATGAGAGAGGACAAACTCCTAGGAATTTCAGAGAGACCAGTCATAGAGAAACCAGTCAAGAGAACTCCTTTGGAGAAGGTAGTTCTAGAGGCTCCTATAGAGGAAGGAGATGAGATTCAAGGGGAAGGTTTGGAGGAATAAGTTTAGGACCTCCAAGGTGTTATAGGTGTAACCAAAAAGGACACTTAGCATCCAAGTGTCCAGAGAATGCAAGCAATCAGACAGAGAGAAGAGAAAACATGGTTAGAGAAGAAGAGAGCCAAGGAGACAATTCACATGGGTCTTATGAACCACTTGAGGAAGGAGAAGTAATTATGATGATAAAAACACTATTGAAGGCTCCAAGCACTCAAGAGCCACCTCAGAGGAAGAAATTATTCATAACCACCTGCAAAGTGGGAGACAAAGTCTGCAAGATGGTGATTGACAGTGGGTCTACAGACAACTTGGTGTGAGAAGAAGCAGTAAAGAAGCTAAATTTGAGAATTCTAACCCATCCAAACCCTTACAAGGTATCATGGCTCACTAAGAAACAACAAACTATCATAGAGGAGCAAGCTTGGGTGGAACTCCAACTTGGAAACTACAAAGACAAAGTTCTCTGTGACATTGTCCCAATGGATGCCTACCATTTGCTACTTGGGAGACCTTGGCAGTATGATGTGGAGGCTCATAATGATGGGAGGCTAAACACCTACACAATCAATCATAAAGGTGAAAAGGTAACATTCTTGCCATTGTCTGATTTTGCAGAGGAACAAAAAGATCCTAAATTTTTATTTGTAGGAGAAAAGGAGTTTTTGAAAACTTTGAAAGAAGAAAAGACCCCTTGCTATGCTTTAGTCATTTTTGCCAAACGATGAAAAACCTAAGAAGGTTGATAAATAATTAAAACCCCTAAGGAGAGTAGACCCTAAAGAAGTTGCAGACCTACTTGACTAGTATAAAGACATTGTGACCAAAGACTTGCCAAATGAGTTACCCTCAATCAGAGACATAAGTCTGTTGCCCCACTGTTGGTCTTTATATCTCAAGACAAAAATAGATGTTTTGTGTGTGGTAGTGTTCATAGAAGTCTCATGCAAGTTCAGAGTCTAAGTTTAGAAGCCCACTGTAGGTAGAAGGCCTTTATCAGATTTCCCTAATTTGACTTCTCTTTCCTAAGCCGGGAGGGATTTCGAGTCTAAAAATCATGTTTTATTGGGTAGATTAAATCCCTAATCTAGTAAAGGTTGCATTTTAAAGTTTCTATCTTCAAAATTACAAGCAAACAAAATACTTTGCCTCATATCTTCAAGTTGTGACATTGGCGGGAAATCAAGTTTTGGCTTCTCCATGGTGGAAAATGACATACGGGGTGCGCTTTCCACAATTGACAGACTTAAGAATACCAAAGATAAATAAAGATGGAAAATGAAGAAGTTGGGAATAAGAAAGCCTTGAGCACTCGTGTCAAACCTATAAGAAACGATCAAATGGAGGAGATTTCATGGAATTCGTCATAGGCAAAAAAGTGGAAAATGGCTTCTCCACTGCTCCTACCAGTGGGTTCCGACCCACGAGATGTGTTTTCTGCCAAGTTATCAATGTGAAGAAATTTCAAAGAATAATTCATTCCACAACAGAGTCGACACATAAGAAGGCCAATGGAATCAATATATATCACTTTGGCATCCCTACAGGCCAGAATTCCCCTTTGGCAGATTTTAAGACAGAGAGCACTCCAAAGGCATTTTTTCGCTCAAAGGAGAAGCAGAAAAGTAAATCTTTGCCGCTACAGGAAAGTTACTGTTACGGTTACTAAAGTAAAAAAAGTGTTTTCTAATGTCATGAAAAGCAAAGTAATTAATATGAATAAGGTCGTTTTACTTTGTAACGGACTTATTCATTAATGTAAAGGTCTTCTCATTCGTGTGACGTGGGAAGTCGGCCATTAAACGGTAAGAATTCAAAAAAAATAAAAATCAGTTGAATACTTCAAAATGGAATCACCATTGTTCACCAAATCATTTGAATTTGAAGCAGCTAAGACTAGTCACTCTTTGTTCCTATTTTCCAAAGAGAAATTCAAATCTTCAAAGTGAATCACACTCACATGGCTTCCAGATTTGTAGGATTTGATAGATTGAATGGTATCACCTCTGAGTGGCATAAAATATCAGATACCTCACTGAAATTCTTTGACATGTAGAATTTCCATAACAGGCTGGGAGCAGAGAAAATCCATCATATCATGGAGAAGCTGAAAGAGAGTGGGTTAGTCGAAGCCGCCGATTTTCCTATAGCCGTTCAGGCTCCTGAGTTGGTCCAGGAATGTATAGCCCAATACAACCCGGACATCAAGCAAATTCTCTTGCCAGACAACATAGTGCTCCTCTCCATTGATAGAGAATCTGTTCAGAATTCTCTTCACATTCCAGAGCAGGAAGAATACTCTGAGATGACTTATAGCTGGGCAGTTTCTGAATATTCAGCAAAGAGACCAGTCTGGTAAAGAGAGATTATGAAGTCATGGTTTAAAGAAACCAAGAGCGCCAAGGGCAAGTTGCCCAAAACATTATTTGGCACAAATCTAAGCCTGAGATAGTAGATATCCTGGTATTACTCCACAAAATTAGAGGTGAGAGTGAAGCTTTTAATTTCATAGAATAGCATTTCTTCTTGGTTCAGATAATCTATTCTCAGCATCATTTCATTGATTGGGCATTGATGGTAAGCGAGAATCTCTCGGGCCCCCTCAATAGGGCCAAATTTTAGAATGAATTTTACATGTATTCTGTCCTGATATATATTTTAGCCATAATTCAAATCTAGCCTAGGCTTCCTAGATTAGAAGAATTCCCAGATGATGTGAAAAGTTATGAGTTTTTCCCTTCTTTGCAACTACAAAATAGCTATGCGGATTATCTCATGGTTAATGATGCCTTTACAATGAGACTGTGCAGGGAGCTACAGGGTTCTCCAGAGAGAAGATTTTCTCCTGAAGCCATGGCTTTTATAAGCCAATTTGGTTGTTATTTTATTCAGTTTGAAGATTTCTCATATCTTCATCTTGAAGGTTTCGACAACTTCCTTTGAAGCTATCTAGATACCCTACAGACATGATCGTGCTGATCGAAGTAATGAGGCAAGCACTCCAGGTGAACCTGATCTATTCAGAGGCAAAGAAGAAAGGCTATGAGTTCCCAATGGTCATCGGAGCTTACAGTTGTGCGTCTTGATCAGAGGCAAAGAATGTCCTTAAAACATTCTCAAAGAAGTTCTCTCTGGCAATGTATGATGTTCTAAGACTGCAGTATGATCCTATTGATTATGCCAGAGATGTCTTGCAAATGAGCTGGGCTATTCATCACGTGCCTGATATTGAAGACTATTGGGCCAATTGCAAAGATGACTTGGAGAGTAGGGAAAGGTTCTACGCCTGGTTAACCATTGAACAAATCAAAAAGTTCAATCTTAACATTGCAGTAGAAGGGCTAGAAGTTGATGGTAATCATCTGTACGATGATACCTACTTGGAGAAAATAAAATCCACCCCTATCAGTTCAAAGCCAATGTTAAACCAGGCGGTAAGTGACTTGCAGACCCTAATGGCAGGGATTTTCAAAAGAATAGCTCAGTGGGTTGAGTGGACAGTAGGCCGAAAGAAAAGGTCGGCGAGGAAACCTCCCACTCAGCGAACTCCTACAAAAACAACTACGGGTGATGCAACCTCTTCCTCCGCAGTAATCTTTCCATGTACACAGGGATTAATTCAACCATCAGAGGGAGGAGATGAACCTCCTAAAAAAGCCTCTCTCTTAGAGAAGACTTGTGGAGAAGGTCCCCTTCCAGATGTCGGAGTCACAGAAGAGGCTGACCCAGCAAATCAAGTCCAGTCTATAGACGAGCCTCCTAGAGCTAAAGAGCCTGAGCAGCCAATTATTGTCACTGCTATAGATTTTTTGGCTGAGACCTTGACTCAAGAA
The DNA here is from genome assembly GCA_018584345.1 of Thuja plicata. Classification (NCBI taxonomy): domain Eukaryota; kingdom Viridiplantae; phylum Streptophyta; class Pinopsida; order Cupressales; family Cupressaceae; genus Thuja; species Thuja plicata. Next base: position 576,476 of record MU224645.1, read on the forward strand.
ACTCCAAAGAGGATGTCCCCTATCATAGTTAAAGTTGGGGAGGATAGCCCTAGTACTTTTGCAGAATCTGATAAGAGATGTGGGGAGCAACAAGAAGTTACTCAGGTTGTGAAATTGATCTCCTCCTCACCTACTTTAGTGAACCCCTTCGCCTCTCATCCCAAAGATACTCCTCCACTTATTAGAAAGCTATTCATTGAAGATTTGGTCTTTGCCAATAAGGTCACTAGCGCAGAATCATGGATAGCAAATACTCTAGAGTGCAAGAGGAAGAGGATAGAAGAAGCAGTTCCCAGCAAAGACACCTTATCATGAGCTTTCCAGCCCAAGGCTACTATAAGAAAACCAAAGAGTGCAAAGACTATGTCTACTCTGGGTCGTGATCCTCAAAAAGGGCACTTCACCATGGAAGTAGCCAAGCCTACCAAAGAAGGTAGGCTCGAAGGTCTAGCGACTTCTGATTTTCAGTTGCAATCATTCGATATGGGCTTAGCTCGGCATGACACTAAGGTGGATTGGTGGAAGTCCACTAATGTAGTAATAGAAGAGGAGTTGGAAGATCTCAAGGCTTCCAAAATTCAGCTTAAAGAAGAAGTGGCTCAACTAACTGAGTTCATTAGATAGCTCTTAACTCCTATAGCGAGCGCTCCCAGCACTCAAACTCCCTTTGATCCTAGTACTATTGAGAACTAGGCCATCCTTGCTAAGTTGAAAGAAGATCGGCATTATAGATAGATTGGTAAGAGATGGATCGAGAGGCTCGAGTCAGAAGGTCTAGTGATCATCGAGTAGTTAGGAAATGTTGTTATGAGGCTAGAAATGAAGAAAAACAACATTGAGAAGAATTTACAGACTCTCACTACAGAGAGAGTGAGATGTCAAGAATGCATAGTTATGTTGCATGTGGTGGTAAAGATGAAGACTAAGGAGGCCCTAAAAGCTAAGATCCTATAGAAGGGTGATGTGCCCTTGATCGAATGGATCCAAAGTCTGGAATTCAAAATCAAGATGATTATTCAGGCTAAAATAGGGCTACAACAAATAGATATTAAGGTGCAGGAGGAGCAGAGTAAAAATTATAAACTCCTGCTAGGACTTCATGTGGATTCGTAGGCTAATGGTGAGGGCAAAGCAATAGTTGGAGTGGCCAACATGCAGAAGTCATTTACAGACTACTTGCATAATTTGGTAGAGCTATCTTCGACTCATTTAGACAAGGTGCCAGAACTCCAGCAATTGAGTGGATGCATCTTTAAGGCCATGGAAGAACTAAAAGATCGGTCAGAAGCAACCAAGACTCTAGCCAAAGAGCATTCCAGATGGCTCATCCGTTACACCAATGTCCACGTCAACAGACACAAAGAGATCCTCCAGGTCATCACTGTTGTGATAGCCCATAGAGCTAAATTAGCTAAAGAGAAGGAAGCCGAAACATAAATGTATTCTATTCTTGTGCTATTTTTGTCAAGAATTTTGTAACGAATAGACCTTTAGTTATCATTTTCTGGTTGAGAAGTTGAACCGTTTCAGTTACTTCTTTTTGTAACGGTTCAATTTGGAACTCTATATGTATGAATCCAAAAATCAATACAATGGTCGGCTAAATTTTGGTGTGAAGAATATATCATCGTTGCTGAGTCAATTGTGTATGTCTGAATGCCATTTCTTTAACTGTTTTGTTGCATCTCATTTATCTTTATGTTGAATTTGAACATCTCATTTGAATTAGACTCGTAATCTGTATTTGAGCCGAAGTTTCGTATTATGATTTGATACGATTAATTTAGGGGAAAATCGGTTGCTTCTCTAAGTTTTGGGAATGTTCTTATAATATGGATTGACTCATATCATCACATTGTTAGCTTTCAATCTAGCATTTGCATTTT
>MU224645.1:578411-589556 GCA_018584345.1 Thuja plicata
ATTGGTTAGATTCAGAGTTGTAATTACTTTGCCTGAGCTATTTTCTGTCTAGATTTGGCTTGGTTTACCTCTCCTGCTCTCAGGTTAAGAGCATACCCCTGTTAGGTTAGGAAAGACTAAAATTCATCAAACATTATTCACATCAGGGAGTTGTACCTTCCAATTCAGAGGAAATCTATCAATCTAGTGATAGATTATCCAACTGTTGGTATTAAATTGTTTCTCTCAGATTTGGGCATTTGAGAGTTAAATTGAAAAGAACAATCTATTTACCAACAGATTTTTGGCGACTCTACTGGGGATACAAATAGTTGTTATACCAGAAGCATACAATGTGGAAAAATGGTGCTTCCCCATGAAAATATCACCCCTGTGCTCCAATCAAATCTTGGATTCCAAGACGACCAAGAAGATCTCATTTCCTCATTAAATACTTTCATCTGTAGATACAGGAGAAGTACTGAACATTATAGAAATGTCAGTCAAGTGCTTGAAATGAAAGAAGCTAGAGAAAAAGTGCTTGAGAGAATCTTACAAAGAAGAAATCTGAGAAGGGCATAGTGTGAAGTTAGGCCACAGCATTAGGCAAAAATCTGGAGCCTAAAAGATTTCTCAGAAGTACCAAGAAAGAAGGCAACACAGACCCAGTCTTTGAGAGACTTGCGGATATTAACTTTGCCCTCCTAGATGTACCCCATTGGGGAAACAGAGCAACAAGGAGCAAGAGCAGACCTTCTTCACCTCCTAAACCAACCACCCAGTTATCCACCACTTGCCAAGTGTTAACATTGCACGGAGTAATTGTCACTCTTGTTGTGAACCTAACACCCTTTCTACGCCAAGTAGCCATGGCGCTCCCTTGAGCCACTATGGTTCTAGAAATAACTTTCCCAAGTTCTCTGGAGACAGGAAGGTATCTACAGATGAGCATATTGTCGTGTTCTTTGCTTTAGTTAACATTCTAGCTGTCAGAGAAGAAGATATGGCCATCAGACTATTTGTTGAGACTCTTATCGAAGGTGCCACTGATTGGTTCCATCATTTACCTGATTCTTCTATTACCAATTGGGCCACTATGAGAGCCACCTTTGAAAGTAGGTTTAAAACCGCTGAAGATGAACATGCCTTGTTGACTCAATTGAATTCTATCAAGAAAGAGCCTTCGATCAGCATGAGAGATTTTGTAGCCAAATTTAATAAGCTGGTATATCGTATCCCAGCGGCTGACACGCGTACAGCGGGAAATTTGAAAACTTTCTTCATAAGTGCTATGCCACTGGACATCAATTATGATCTAAGGAGAATGAACCTTGAAAATTTGGATGCCACACAGAGAACTGCGGTAGAACTCGAAGATCACATGATTTCATCTGGGAAATGGAAAAGGGAGATACAGTCTAGAGCCAGCAGTAGAAATACTACGACGTCTAATGAGATGCTCCAAAAATTATCTAATGAATTCACTGCCTTCAAGAGACAACTTCCCAGATTCAATAATCCCTTCCAGTGAAACTTTCAAGAGTAGCCTGGGAGATATAATGACGGGAAAAATGTAGAAGGCAAGGCATTACAGTTAACTGCTCCACCACAAAGGATAGCTATAGAAGCTCCTCCTAAAAGGGGTAATATGTGTGCCTTCCACTTAACTACAGATCATGATGGTGAAAGTTGTCTCGATGTAGCCCGTGCTTGGGAAATGCACCAGACTGACGAGTGGAATGCTAGAACATCTGGAGCAGAACCACATTCATACTCGCATGGTGACTCTGAAAACTTATATTTAGAGTATGAATCAGATTTAGAACAAGAAGCGACATGTTATGCCACCATAGATGGGACCTCTTATTCGGTCCTAACTCAAAGTCAGAAATATAAAGGCCAAGGTTCGGCATTGCCTAAAAATAGTGAGGCATCTACTTCCAACTCAAAGGAGCCTAATCAAGGTATGAGGATTCCTCCACCAGATAAAGAACAAAGCTCTTTTGACATTATTCAATTCTATAAAGATTCCAGGATTCAGATTTCCTGCATAGACTATCTTAAGGCTAATCCTGTTGAGTTGCAAAAGTTGGTAGATTATTGTAAAAGTGGAAACCAAGAGTTAAATGTCAGCGTTATGAATACCATAGAAAATGAGTCATTATTTGTAGACCCAGTTGAACAGAGGCAATCATCTATTTTAGCCACCTTCCCAGGCCAAAAGCCTGATCCATTCTATGTGTCTTTATATATTAACAGTTGCAGATTGAGCAATTGCATAATAGACTCCGGGGCATCAGACAATGTAATGCCATCTACCGTGGCCAAAGCCTTGGGACTTACCCTCACCAAAGCCCATGGTAGATGTTACTCCATGGATTCCAAACAAGTACCCTTGGTTGGCTAGATTAAGGATGCTCAAGTGGCCTTAGCAGCACATCCCAAGAAGAAGATGTTGTTAACCATCCTTGTCGTTGATATACCTGCTAGCTACGGTTTGTTGTTGAGAAAAAGCTTTTGCAAAGACCTTGGAGGGGAGATAAAGCTGGATTGGTCCCAAGCCTTGATCCCAATAGGTAACAAAAAGATTAAACTGGTCCCTAAGGAAAAGGATAAGTTTACAGTATTGAAATCTGATGATCCTAAAGCTCAAATCTTGTACCAAGAATTGGAGTTTGGCAATTATATGTTGTTCACCGACGAACCTGAGAAAGAAATGAAAATTGCTGAACAGGAAAAGCAATTTTTCGCCGAAGAAACACCACCATAGATATAGACTCTTGAGCTTGACAATAGTTGTGCATCGTCAGGATCTGGTGCAGGTGTGGTTTTTATATCACCTAACGGAGTATGTGAACTGTTGGCTTACAAATTAGAGTTTGGAAACACCAACAACACCGCCAAGTATGAGGCCCTCCTGTTAGGGATTATCACTGTGAAAGAAAGAGGTGTGAAAATCCTGAGAGCTCATGGTGATGTTGAGCTAATCGTATGACAAGTCAAGAATCAGTACTCTGTAAAGAACCACATGTTGAAGAATTATAGAAACAGAGTATGGGATGAAATAGAAGCATTGGATGCTTTTTTCATCAAATCTGTGCCAAGAGAGTCAAATTCCAAAGTTGATTCTTTAGCAGTCTTAGCCTCATTATTACTTCCCCACCCAGAATTCAAAGATAAAAAATATCAGGTGGAATTCATGTATCGACCATCTGTGCCTGATAACGTAGAAGATTGGCAATTTTTTGAAGATGACAAAAATCTTCTTCTCTTCCTAGAGAGCGGCGGAGACTTCCATAAAGAGGTCTGTGGCGACAATAAAGAAAGCCGCCAAAGTGAGCCAAAGAAAGATAAGTCAGATTTTATTCAGTTGCAAGGCAATATCATTCTGCCTCATCTAATCACTCTTGAAAAACTCTTCAACAGACATGACATGTTTGTGAAAAAGAAAAGAATCGAAAGAGAGCCTACCACTAGTGAATATGAAGGATTGAATATTGGAACTGCAAAAGACCCCAAAATTATCAATATTGGGAAGTGTTGTACAGAAGAAGAAAGGAATGAGGCTAAGAAGATTTTTCTAGAATACTCAGATGTTTTTTCCTGGAGCTACGAAGACTTGAAAAGTTTTATGAATGGGAAATTCAAACACCAGATTCCCTTGAAACCTAAAGCTACTCCTTTCAAGCAAAAATAGAGAAACTACAACCCCAAGGTTGCCGATGCCATATTCAGAGAAGTTGATAAAATTCTCAAAGCCAAGATTATATATCCCATCCATCACTCTACTTGGGTTGCAAACATAGTACCCATAAGGAAGAAGAACGGAGAAATAAGGATCTGTGTTGACTTCAGATATCTAAATCAATCTTCCTTGAGAGACAACTACGCTCTTCCCAATATGGATCATCTCTTGCAGATCATAGCTGGAGCAGAAATGATGTCTATGCTAGATAGTTTTTTAGGATATAATCAGATAGAATTTGAGAAGACGGACCAGCATAAGACGGCTTTCACCACTCCATGGGGGACCTTCGCATATCACAGGATGCCGTTCGGATTAATCAATGCCGGAGCTACTTTTTAGAGAGGTATGGATCTATCTTTTAGTGATATGAAGAATAAAATAATTGGCATGTATCTGGATCATCTTACCATGTTCTCTAAAAAGAGAATAGATCATATAAATGATTTAAGAAGGGTATTGCAAAGGTTCCGGCAGTATGGAATTTCATTGAATCCTAAGAAATTGGTGTTTTGTGTAACTAAAGGGAAATTATTGGGTCATATAGTCTCCCAAGAAGGTATAAGGATCAATCCTGAAAGAGTAAGAGCTATTCAACAACTGAGTTTATGAGTAAATAAAACTGGAGTGAAGTCCTTCTTTGGTCAAGTCAACTTCCTCAAAAGGTTTGTCCTTGATTTCTCTGAAATTACTAGGCATATTGTTGATATGATGAAAGGGAATGCGAACTTAAAATGGAATGACCCTGGTAAGTAGGCTTTCAAAAGTATCAAGGATTCCATAGCTAACGCTCCAGTATTATGCCATCCAGATTATAAGAAGGATTTTACAATCTACTGTTATTCTTCTGAACACACTCTGTCAGCTATTCTAATGCAAGAGAATGAGGAGGGAATTCAAGCTCCCATAGCTTTTATGAGTACACCTCTAAAGAACCATGAGCTGAGATATTCTCAGACTAAAAAGCATGCTTTTCCAGTGGTGAAAGCCCTGAAAAATTTTAGATTTTATATTCTACATTCCCACTCCCTGGTGTATGTACCTGACACTACAGTGAAGAGTATTCTAACTCAACAAGACGTGGGATGTAAAAACCGAGGAGCATGGGTAGCCAAAACCCAAGAATACAACATAGAGATCAAGCCTACCAAGCTGGTGAGAGGGAACACTTTATGCAAAGTGATGGCAAAAAATCAAGCTAATGAAGACCCAAGAGCTACACACCTGGTTTTGGCGGTAAGTATGCAAGACCCATGGTTCGAAAACATTGTGCATTTCTTAACCTATGGTGAATGCCCTAAAGGATTAACTTCAAAGAAAAGGCAAGACCTAAAATTGAAAGCTTCTAAATATGTAATCTGGGAAGATAGACTATATAAGAGGTCTATAGATGGAACATTCCTCTGATGTGTCGATAAACAGCAACAAGAGAAACTATTAAAAGTTTTTCATGATGAAGCTTGCGGAGGACATTTCTCCTCATCAGTCACCGCGTTCAAAATTTTGAGACAGTGTTATTACTAGTTAGGAATGTTTAAAGATGCATACCAGTGGGTGTCAAGATGCAAAAAATGTAAGATATTTACCGGGAAGCCACAGTTAGTAGCATTACCCCTCAGACCCGTGATAATTGAAGGACCATTCCAATAGTGGGGACTCAATTTTATTGGCCCTATAAGCTCTACATCTAGTGTGGGTCATACTTATATAATTACGGTGACTAACTATTTCACGAAATGGGTGGAAGCCAAGGCGACCAAAAGAACTACTTCAGAGATAGTATGCGAGTTCATCAAAGAAAACATCCTGGTAAGATTTGGTGTACCGGTTAAGTTGGTTATGGATAACGCCACATACTTCTCCTCTCAAGAGATTACTGAGTTTTGTTTTGAGTATGGCATCATGGTAGGCCACTCTTCTGATTATTTCCTGCAAGGGAACGGTCAAGCAGAATCTAGCAACAAAAATTTAGTGAACGTCATGAAAAAGATCATGGTAGAAAACCAGAGAAATTGGCATAAAAGGATCTACGAAGCCCTCTGGGAAGATAGAGTGACACCCAAAAGAGCTATTGGTGTGTCTCCTTTTGAACTTGTCTACGGAATAGAAGCCATTTTTCCATTGCCATTGGAATTAGTGACTTGCAAGTTGAAGACAGTAGTAGAAGACGACATATATGAAGATGGTTTGGAGAAAAGGATCCTGTATCTGAGAAAATTGGAAGAAGAAAGGGAGAAAATGGTTGATCATATCACGCGTCATCAGATGCGTGTGAAGAATCTATTTGATAAAAAGAGTAGGTCACAGAAATTTATGGAAGGAGACATGGTGTTGTTATGGGATAAGCGCAGGGCACCCAAGGGCATGCACGGGAAATTTGAAACACTGTGGAAAGGACCTTTCAAAATCCATCAGGCGTTCGATAAAAATTCTTTCAAATTGGCTTATCCAGATGGAGAAGTATTACCCCTGACATATAACGGTCAAGATTTGAAGCTCTATCAGATCTAAATTGAAAGCAGGTAACCCCTATATTGTACTATAGTTACGTTTAGTTCCTGTTTTTGTTTTCCTAGTTAGATTTCCTTTTCGCTTTCCTTTCTGCTTTCCTTTTCGTGTCTTGCCTTAGTTTTTTTGTGAGCCACCTTTTGTTGAGATTTGAAAAACTAGAGATTTGAGTCCCTTGCTTAGACATGAGAATGTCCAAGTCCCCAAACAGAGCCAGCTATTGCCCCACTTTTGGTCTTTATATCTCAAGACAAAAATGGATGTTTTGTGTGTAGTAGTGTTCATAGAAGTCTCATGCAAGTTCGAAGTCTAAGTCTAGAAACCCACTATAGGTAGAAGGCCTTTATCAGATTTCCCTAATTTGACTTCTCTTTCCTAAGCCGGGAGGGATTCTAAGTCTAAAAATCATGTTTTATCGGGTAGGTTAAATCCCTAATCCAGTAAAGGTTGTGTTTCAAAGTTTCTAGCTTCAAAATTACAAGCAGAAAAAATACTTTGCCTCATATCTTCAAGTTGTAAAATTGGCGGGAAATCATGTTTTGGCTTCTCCATGGCAGAAAATGACATACGGGGTGCGCTTTCCATAGTTGACAGACTTAAGAATACCAGAGATAAATAAAGATGGAAAATGAAGAAGTTGGGAACAAGAAAGCCTTGAGCACTCATGTCGAACCTATAACAAATGATCAAACGGAGGAGATTTCATGGAATTCATCATAGGCAGAAAAGCAGAAAATGGCTTCTCCACTGCTCCTACCAGCGGGTTCTGACCCACGAGATGCGTTTTCTGCCAAGTTATCAATGTGAAGAAATTTCAAAGAATAATTCATTCTACAAGAGAGCCGACACATAAGAAGGCCAATGGAATCAATATATATCACTTTGGCATCCCTACAGGCCAAAATTCCCCTTTGGTGGATTTTAAGACAGAGAGCATTCCAAAGGCATTTTTTCGCTCAAAGGAGAAGCAGAAAAGTAAATCTCTGCCACTTTAGGAAAGTTACCGTTACGGTTAATAAAGTAAAAAAAGTGTTTTTTAATGTCACGAAAAGCAAATTAATTAATATGAATAAGGCCGTTTTACTTTGTAACGGACTTATTCATTAATGTAAAGGTCTTCTCATTCGTGTGACAATGGAAGTCGGTCGTTAAACGGTAAGAATTCAAAAATATATATATAATTAGTTGAAGACTTCGAACTGGAATCACCATTGTTCACCAAATCATTTGAATTTGAAGCAGCTAAGACCAGTCACTCTTTGTTCCTATTTTCCAAAGAGAAATTCAAATCTTCAAAGTGAATCACACTCACATGGCTTCCAGATTTGCATGATTCGATGGATTGAACGGTATCACCTCTGAGTGGCATAAAATCTTAGATACCTCAATGAAATTCTTCAACATGTAGAATTTCCATAACAGGCTGGGAGCAGAGCAAATCCATCCTATCACGGAGAAGCTGAAAGAGAGTGGGTTAGTCAAAGCCACCGGTTTTCCTGTAGTCGTTCAGGCTCCTGAGTTGGTCTGAGAATGTATAGCCCGATACAACCTGGACACCAAGCAAATTCTCTTGCCAAATAACACAGTGCTCCTCTCCATTGATAGAGAATCTATTTAGAATTATCTCCACATTCCAGAGTAGGTGGAATACTCTGAGATGACTTATAGTCGGCTAGTTTCTGAATATTTAGCGAAGAGACCAGTCTGGAAAAGAGAGATTATGAAGTCATGGTTTAAAGAACCCAAGAGCGCCAAGGGAAAGTTGCCCAAAACATTATTTAGCGCAAATCTAAAGCCCGAGATAGTAGATATCCTGGTATTGCTCCACAGAATTAGAGGTGAGAGTGAAGATTTTAATTTCATAGAACAACATTTCTTCTTGGTTCAGATAATTTGTTCTCAGCATCATTTCATTGATTGGGCGTTGATGGTAAGCGACAATCTCTCGGATACCCTCAATAGGGCCAAATTTTAGAATGAATTTTACATGTCTTCTATCCTGATATATATTTTAGCCACGATTCAAATCTGGCTTGGGCTTCCTAGATTAGAAGAATTCCCAGATGATGTGAAAAGTTATGAGTTTTTCCCTTCTTTGCAACTACAAAATATCTATGTGGATTATCTCACGGTTAATGATGCCTTTACAATGAGACTATGCAGGGAGCTATAGGGTTGTCCAGAGATGAGATTTTCTCCTGAAGCCATGGCTTTTATAAGCCAATTTGGTTGTTATTTTATTCAGTTCAGAGATTTCTCATATCTTCATCTTGCAGGTTTCAACGACTTTCCTTTGAAGCTGCCCAAATACCCTACAGACATGATCGTGTCAATCAAAGTAATGAGGCAAACACTCCAGGTGAACCTAATCTATTCAGAGGCAAAGAAGAAAGGCTATGAGTTCCCAATGGTCATCAGAGCTTATAGTTGTGTGTCTTGATCAAAGGCAAAGAATGTCCTTAAAACATTCTCGAAGAAGTTCCCTCTGGCAATGTATGAAGTTCTAAGATTGTAGTATGATCCTGTTGATTATGCCAGAGATGTCTTGCAAATGAGGCAGGCTATTCATCACGTGCCTGATATTGAAGACTATTGGACCAATTGAAATATGACTTGGAGAGCAGGGAAAGGTTCTACGCCCGGTTAACCATTGAACAAATCAAAAAGTTCAATGTTAACATCGCAGTAGAAAGGCTAAAAGATGATGGTAATTATCTGTACGATGATACCTACTTAGAGAAAATAAAATCCACCCCTATAAGTTCAGAGTCGATGTTGGACCAGGTGGTAAGTGACTTGCAGACCCTAATGGCAGGGATTTTCAAAAGAATAGCTCAGTGGGTTGAGTGGACAGCAGGCCGAAAGAAAAGGTCAAAGAGGAAACCTCCCACTCAGCGAACTCCTATGAAAACAACTACGGGTGCCACAACCTCTTCCTCTGTAGAAATTTTTCCAGCTACATAGGGATTAATTCAACCATCGGGGGGAGGAGATGAACCTCCTGAAAAAGCCTCTCTCTTAGAGAAGACTTGTGGAGAAGGTCCCCTTCCAGATGTTAGAGTCACAGAAGAGGCTAACCTGGCAAATCAAGTCCAGTCTACAGATGAGCCTCCTAGAGCTATAGAGCCTGAGCAGCCAATTATTGTCGCTGCTATAGATGTTTCAGCTGGGACCTCGACTCAAGAAACTCCAAAGAGGATGTCCCCTGTCATAGTTGAAGTTGGGGAGGATAGCCCTAGTACTTTTGCAGAATTTGATAAGAGAGGTGGGGAGCAATAGGAAGTTACTCAGGTTGTGAAATTGATCTCCTCCTCACCTACTTTAGTGAACCCCTTCGCCTCTCATCCCAAAGCTACTCCTCCACTTATTAGAAAGCTATTCATTGAAGAGTTGGTCTCTGCCAACAAGGTCACTAGCACAAAATCATGGATAGCAAATACTCTAGAGTTCAAGAGGAAGAGGATAGAAGAAGCAGTTCCCAGCAAAGCCACCCTATCACGGGCTTTCCAGCCCAAGGCTACTACAAGCAAACCAAAGAGTGCAAAGACTATGTCTACTTTGGGTCATGATCCTGAAATAGGGCACTTCACCATGGAAGTATCCAAGCCTACCAAAGAAGGTAGGCTCGAAGGTCTAGCAGCTTCTAATTTTCAGTTGTAATCATTTGATATGGGCTTAGCTTGGCATGACACTAAGGTGGATTGGTGGAAGTCCACTAATGTAGTAATAGAAGAGGAGTTGGAAGATCTCAAGGCTTCCAAAATTCAGCTTAAAGCAGAAGTGGCTTAGCTAACTGAGTTCATTAGGTAGCTCTTAACTCCTATAGTGAGCGCTCCCAGCACTCAAACTCCCTTTGATCCTAGTACTATTGAGAACCAGGCCATCCTTGCTAAGTTGCAAGAAGATTGGCATTACGGACAGATTGGTAAGAGATGGATCGAGAGGCTCGAGTCGGAAGGTCTAGTGATCATCGAGCAGTTAGGCAATGCTATTCTAAGGCTAGAAACGGAGAAAAACAACATTGAGAAGAATTTATAGACTCTCACTACAGAGAGAGTGACATGTCAAGAATGCATAGTTATGTTGCATGTGGTGGTAAAGATGAAGACTAAGGAGGCCCTAAAAGCTAAGATCCTATAGAAGGGTGATGAGCCCTTGATCGAATGGCTCCAAAGTCTGGAATTCAAAATCAAGATGATTATTCAGGCTGAAACAGGGCTACAACAAATAGATGTTAAGGTGCAGGAGGAGCAGAGTAAAAATTATAAACTCCTGCTAGGACTTCATGTGGATTTGCAGGCTAGTGGTGAGGGCAAAGCAATAGTTGGAGTGGCCAACATGCAGAAGTCATTTATAGACTACTTACATAATTTGGTAGAGCTATCTTCGACTCATTTAGACAAGGTGCCAGAACTCCAGCAATTGAGTGGATGCATCTTTAAGGCTATGGAAGAACTAAAAGACCGGTCAGAAGCAATCAAGACTCTAGCCAAAGAGCATTGCAAATGGCTCATCCATTACACCAACATCCACGTCAACAGACACAAAGAGCTCATCCAGGTCATTACTGCTGTGATAGCCCATAGAGCTAAATTAGCTAAAGAGAAGGAAGCCGAAACATAAATGTATTCTATTCTTGTGCTATTTTTGTCAAGAATTTTGTAACGGATAGACCTTTAGTTATCATTTTCTGGTTGAGAAGTTGGACCGTTTTGGTTACTTCTTTTTGTAATGGTTCAATTTGGAACTCTATATGTATGAATCCAAAAATCAATACAATGGTCGACTAAATTTTGGTGTGAAGAATATATCATCGTTGCTGAGTCAATTGTGTATGTCTGAATGCCATTTCTTTAACTGTTCCGTTGCATCTCATTTATCTTTCTGTTGAATTCGAACATCTCATTTGAATT
>MU224645.1:635701-653815 GCA_018584345.1 Thuja plicata
TGCCATTATTCTATGAGAAATTTGCAACTAGTCTATGTAAAGAAATGCAATTAAACTAAGAACTGAATTGCACTAATCTAAGAATGATTTGCAGCTATTCTATGGAAGTAAAGATGCAATTAAACTAACAAAGGAAAGTAAATGCTCTTAGTCTAGAATTGAAAGCTTGTAATCTATGAAAGAAAATTTTCTTCTTTAAACTAGAATGGAATTGCTTGTACTCTATGAAAACTATGAGAACATCAAATTGAAATACTAGATATGGAAATGAATATTAGATGAAAGAATATATCATTAATTCCAATTTGAAATATTAGCCTAATTATGCAAATGAGCTTAAAGCATGAAATCAAAAGTGAATTGCCTATAGTATTGATGCTCTCCAAAAAAAGTCCTCCCTAATGAAGGAAAAGAGGTCCAATTTATAGAAAACCATGGAAAGAGGATGAAGAGTTTCTTGAAAAGAAATAGTCGTCTCTTCATTTTCCATTTGAGACAAATAAGCAAAGATTATTTAAATAAAATAATGAAATATTGACACATAAGTGTCCTTTCACATGGAATTATGGAATTCCTTTTTGAGGATAATTCATCTAATAATTAAATAACCTTTCAATTCCTTTTATGTATATTAGCCAAAGGGGGTGGAATTTATTTAATTAAAAGCACTTAGGACTTTAGGATTAAATCAATTAATCATAGGGATTTTAGCTAATAATCATTGAGAATTAGGAATTAAATGTAATGTAAGATTTATGCAAATTTGGGTTTTCTGCATTTGAAACTCAATCAATTAAAGTCAATTAGGAGAAGAATTTGCCTAGTACAATAGGAATTCAAAGATAAGAAAATGCACCAAAATTTATTGGTTTAGTAGGTGCCAATTTTGGGGTGTTACAATAGCAAGGCTACCCCAGCTGCCCCAGTCGCCCCAATGGTTGGTGGAATCCAAGAAGAGGAAAGCCCCGACAGCGGCCACAAGCGCTCCACTCTCGTTGGCCGAAATGATGGCCAGGAATATAGAGGCTAAGAAGCCCAAGAAAGCACGGGCAATCCATACCCTCCAGACTGGTCCCACCGGTATTATAGTTGTGACCATCGCAACACCCCCTCTTGATGTAGATGCAGTGGCCGTAAGGCCCGAAGACTACAACGTAATAGAAGTAGCATTGGGGAAGAGGGATAAGCAAGACAAATTGGACTTTCTGAAAGAGGCCACCAAGGCAATAGAGGCCATGTACATAAAGCAAGGCCAAAAGATAAAGGAGGAAAAAGAAACAAATGCCAATCTCCTCACACTTCTGGCAGAACTAAAACAACCTTTAGCCGAAGTCAACCCCAGGACCCCTCCTCCAGATTGTCACTTGCATAGGGTGATATAGACTCTCTGTGGATAATGAAAAGAAAATCACAAGCAGTGGATGGGTGGGCCGCTGAGCAGGTGACCGCAATGAGACAATTTCTGGCAGCATCCCTCCTGGACCTTTATAGGGTCGATTTTGTTCTTAGCCATGCAAGGGGCTCCGCTCAGATATGGGAGCAAGATTTGGAAAAATATGAAAAGTGGAAGGCCAGGTTGGAAGAGATCTGTAACCTAGGAAAAGAAGTCACCACAGAGTCCAAAATTTTAGGAGAATAATCATATGATTCCCTCCAGGTCCAGTACTCCAGACTTGCCCTCAAAATTGAGGTTTGCAAGGAACTGGTTAAGACCTTGAAAGAGAAGATAACAGTAGCCAAATATCCCTTGGGTTTGTTTAAGGTATTCATGGTCGGGGTATCACAAGTTGTTCCCTTCACCACCGAAACATGTACCCCAGATGACTATGTCCTCAGCAAGTTTGATGAGCGGATGGAGTCCCTATATCCGCCAGCCAGAGATTTTGACCAGGGCAGGTTATCCAGATTGTCAAAAACTATGATCCGATCACATGATGCCATCAAAATGGTGGATGAATTCTGAAACGGGGCCGGAGAAGTTGAGGAGGCATTGGAGGCTGTCCACAGTTGATGGGATAGCATACGGAGTATAGACGAAGAAAGCATAGGCCAAGTATTGGAAGCTTGGGAAAAATCATAGGAAGTAATAAAGTTCTCTGGACTCTGGAGAATCTTATCAACCACATGTTGGTTGTATTCATTCATTCTTTTGGAATGCAAGTTCCTGGATCCTAGAATTCTAGATCCCCCATTTTTGTATTCTTTAAGTGACCTGTGTCCCGGTTCCCAAGGTCGACCAGTCATTTTCAAGGCAGTTAATAAAGGTTGTCAGAAGGTAGGTAACTGCAACAAGGCACGTTAGATCGAAAAGAGGTTTTCTGACAGATGGTTTTCCCAAGGCGCCGCTTCAACGTTACACCTGGCACATCGGAGACATGGCACCGCTTTCCCATTTATGAGGCATGTAGCCTTGATCCCCAGGGGATCATATTTCTTCTTTTTCCTCCTAGCTCTCTTCTCAAGGCTGATTCTTCCACTACGCTTTTCTTGTCTTATTCTCCTGACATGTCAGACCTTCTCCGTCTCGAGGTATTTTGTAATGTGGTGCAGGTAGTACTGGCCACCAAAAGTAATATTATATTGTAAAGTGTAAAATAAGTTAGGTTTAGGTTTAGGTCAAGTAATGTGTATAAATAATAAGTCTGACCTCATTCCAAGGGTCAACGAAATTGATGATTTTGCAGTCCATAGCTAATAGCAATTTGGTTTTCTTAGTTCTTAGTTGTAGAGCTCAATGCTCCATAGTTTCTAAGCTTTCAGTAGTTAAATTCTCCCTTGGAGCCACAATTGTATCACACACCAATGCTTGCTGGAAAAGATGTTAATAAAAAAGGAAGAGTTCTCTCGATGATGTTGTTAGCATTATGTCTTCTAGGTTAATGGTATTTTATGCTTTGTGTTCTTCATGTCCTTCACTCTGATTCTTAAAGTAGATTAACGACCTCCTTTCCTTTGCCACTGATAAAATATGAACTGATGGTTGTGTATTTCTTCACTATTTAATGTAGTGTGTTAGAGAATTATTGATGTTTTGAATGTTTAGTATAACTATAGGTAGATGAAATCTTTCTAACTCTGTAGTATCTTTTAAAGTTTATTTATAAAATAAACGCCTATTTGTAGGAAACCCCACTTACTTGAATCCCCAGAGAAGATGAGTTGAAGATAACCAGCTATCCCCCTCAAACAAAATAGTCACATCTCCCAACCGAGCCCCACACTATCAAGACCCGTCTCTCACGTGCTTGGAGGCCCGGGGAATCTCATTTCCCCGGACAACCTTTACAGGTGAAGTTGGCTGGTACCCCAGTACTCGGTGACAACTTACCTCTATTGGCAGACCCGATCACAAAGTCCCATCAACAGAAACTGGCTCTAGAAAGAGGGCATGAACTTGTCCCCCTCTGAGGATTTTGATTTTACACCACTCGAGGGTTCCCCAAGCCATAGTTTTAGGAGTCAAGCCTTTAGTGGGATTGGATCATTCTCACCAGCAAGATTCAAAAGAGTCCTTAGATCAACTCCTAATCCCAGATGGTTTGTCAAACTCGAGCCTCCCGCTCGAAAGAAAAGGACCCCAAAAGTCAAGTAAGCCACCATTGTTTGGGGATCTAGCATACCACAGAATACCCAAGTCCCCTAGACGATCTTGGAGACTAGCGCTCGACCTAGTCAGAATCTAACTCCCCCAATGGCTTCATATTTTAGAAATACGGGGTCCACAATGGGAACTTTTTCGGGTGTAGCCAATGATTTACCTTCGCACCCAGAAAATATTTGTCCCTAATATGAGCACTTAGGCTCACGAACCGTAGAAGAGAAACTACAGGTATATAAGGATTCCATGAACCAACACTAGATCCAACATTAAGATGTTGTGACCCAGATGTTCCCTCTGTCCCTGGGATAGAACAAACTAAACTGGTACCTTAATCTTCTCGCCAACTCCATTAACTATTGGAAAGACATGGAGGACACCTTCCTGGCTGCCTTTCGTGTACACATAGACCTAGCGTGGTCTTACAGCCAGTTCATCTCTATCAAGAAGGAACCAAATGAACCCCTTGCAACATTCAATCATCGGTTCTAACGCGCCTTGAAGCGGTGCACAGGTCCCTTCATCCCATCTGCACAAGTGACTATCTAGACCTATCTCAACGCGATGGATCCCTTCTTTGCCACTCTCCTCTAGATAACTAACACCCTGGGCGATCAGGATACTTTGGCCAAAGTTTACAACCTAGCCTTGGAGCTATCCTGTGGCCTCAACAAATCCCCAGGTGGGATTGGGCAGAGCATGCCATTAAACATGATACCCAGCAGAACTTCTTACGTTAGAGGATATAACCCCAACCAGGCAATGGGAGCCCCCATGATGGCCATGAATTCCCCGCCATCGCCGATAGACTAGCAGGCCCGGTATGTATATCCATCACAGACCCAGATAATACCAAGTCTGGAATCTTTTCCTTGAAACCAGCAGCAGCAAATGCAACAACCACAGGAACAACCGCCTAGAGTGCCTTTCTTCGAGTCATCCACGGCTGGAGGATTTCCGCCCTTGACTCTGGAAAATGCTGCCCCTTTTCAAGGGAACCAACAACAACAACCGTCACACTGTGATGCAAATACCCAGTTGACCGCCAAGGTTGAATCCCTCCAGTGAATTTTTTCCACGCTGACTGTGGACATGGGTCAATTAAAGGCAGGTTTCCTACGCACCCCAGAATTTAGATTCCCAGAGGGGGAATATTTTCTCTGGCCAACGAAACAACAATGCCGGAGGAAGAAATTTCAACAATGGGCCTTGGCCCAACCAACAGTAATGGAATAACAATGCCAATACTAGAGGTCCTCCTCCGAATCAAAACACCAAGAAGAATGGTGCTGGACCGTCCCATTTCACGCTAGTCACAAACTTCCAGCCTATGACCAAGTGGTGTAGATTGCACGACACAGGCCCTCATAACGAGGTAAACTGTGCCACTCTAGAGAAATTCATCATGATTTCCCAGCTAGAAAGACAACAAGCATCTGATCCTACTCCCTTGGAGCCTCTTGTGCAAGAGCCCACTCACGGTGCATTCATCTGTGAGACCATCTTCATTGGGACCGCCATAGAAGAGGAAGAAGAATCTGAACTACAGGGATTCTTTGATGAGTCAATCCCGGCCTTTGAGGCTAATGCCTTCACCAACCCAAGGGCTCCCTATAACACTTAGAGTTAGGCTGGTAAAGGACCAGTTTACATGCCAACGCCTCTCAAGGATACTCCTCCCCGAGATGATACAACTGATCGGTCCATCCCTCCGAAAGGTTCTAGCTCTAACCAAGCCAAGGTCCCGGCCGAGGGAAGCCACTAATTCCCAGGAGGAAGGTTTAACATTACGAAGGTGTTAGAACAAACCACCACCTCCATGACCTTGATGGAGGTTTTACTAAACTGTCCCGAGTAGAAGAAATCCCTTTTGAAGCTCTTGGGGAACCCAGAAGCCGTCAGTCGCCCACCCAAGATTGTCTCTTTTGAGGACGCCAATGCGGCTATCTTCCGAGGAAATACTGAAGATCCTCCCTTCCTGCTAGGCCTGAACATACAAGGGAAAAACATACACAACTGCCTAGTAGATTCTGGGGCTTCGGGCAACATCATGCCTTTATCCATATGCCAGAAGCTCAGATTCTGACCCACCCCATCTAACGGTGCAGTAATCCAACTGGATAAAACTATTGTAAAAATGGTGGGTGAACTGAAGAATGTTCGGATTCAACTCATCCAGGACCCTAGGATAGCCAGTACAATCGACATCCAAGTGGTG
Source organism: Thuja plicata (assembly GCA_018584345.1). Taxonomy (NCBI): domain Eukaryota; kingdom Viridiplantae; phylum Streptophyta; class Pinopsida; order Cupressales; family Cupressaceae; genus Thuja; species Thuja plicata. The sequence goes on from MU224645.1 coordinate 641,518, forward strand.
GACATCCCAGAGACTTATGGGATGTTGCTAAGTTGGAATTAGTCTAAATCCCTGAATGAATACTTTTTGACTGACTTCTCCCACTTGTGGCTCCCCTGGGAAGGAGAACCTAACAAGATCTGGGTCGAAAGTGAGCCTCGAATGAAATAGGCCCTCACCAAAGTTAGAAGGTTAAATGAGGTCCTATTCTCTGAGACTTCCCTTAGGGTGTACCAACCCCTTGAAATCTTAACATTTGATTTCACCCTGGGGAGGATCCCATAGTTCTACAGAGAACCCAGGACCTAGAGGAAAAATTGTGGGTTGAGGTTAACTCTCAGGGTACCACAGCAACCCCCACCACACTCTTGTCTGGCACTTGGTGCCAGGTACACTACCAAAAAAATTTGGAGCTAGAGTGTGAGCCTTGCCTTTCCGCTGCCACCTGGTACATCGATGCCCTCCGGAAGAAAGAACACATAGCCGATTCTCCGGGACTCAGTACTTCTGCTGACGGTGCCCCTTCAACACCGTTTGTCCAAGAATCCCAACCAGAAGTCCCTCCAGAGGTAAACCTCACCCACGTATCATCAGTGTCGGAGGAAACTCCTCCCAAGCCTCCCAAAAACTATCCAAAGACCAAGTTGTCTTCCCAGCCCCAGACAACAAAAGATGACTTGAGGACCCTTAATTTTGATGGGTCCCAATCCAAACAAGGTTGTGGGGCTGGAGTGGAGCTAATAAACCTACGGGAAAAATATTTTCTCACATCCTATAGGCTGTAGTTCAACTGCACGAACAATGTCACGGAATATGAGGCTTTGGTCCTTGGAATCCTATTTGCATTAAGGAAAGGAATCACCCGCCTCTGGGCCCTGGGTGATTCAAAGTTGATTGTCAAATTGTTACGGAGTCAATATACCTGTCATGATAAGAGGTTGGCTGCCTACCGCAACTGGGCATGGAGCCTTATTGAATATTTTGATTCCTTCGGTATCGATCTTATTCCTCGGAGACAAAATTATGTCCTGGATGCGCTTGTTGTTTCTGCCAGTACACTTGAGCCCATGGCCGGCTCACGATTTCAGAGATTTTCTATTGAGATGATCCGCACCCCATCCATCCCAGATAATGTCACTCATTTTAAGGTCTTTGAGGATGATCAACATATCCTGGCCTTCATGGCCAATGTTGGTGTCTTCGAGGACCAGATAGTGGAAGAAAGAGATCACGATGACACTAGGAAGGGTGATGAAGATGATGGGATCATGGATCTACCGACCAACACCATTCCTAAAGGGATGGTCACACTTGAACGAATCTTTGACTCGGACCCTCGGGGCCGGGAAAAGATATCATCCTCCTCTAAGGGAGGAAATTTTGAGAAAGTGAACATCGTCCAGCCTGGTAAAGAGAAAATGATACACATCGGCACCTCCTGCTCCCTTGAGGAGAAGGAGAAGATTCTTGTGGTTCTCCAAGAATACATAGACGTGATCGCATGGGGGTATGAAGATTTGAAGACATACGACACATCCATCATGACTCATACCATCCCACTCAAACCTGATGCTAAGCCTTTTCAAAAAAAGCAGCGACCGGTCAACCCATTGATCGAGCCCCTAATTTATCAGGAGGTCCAAAAACTGCTGTTAGCCCAGATAATCTTTCCAATCTGGCATACTACGTGGGTTTCCAACCTTGTCCCTGTGAGGAAGAAAAGTGGTGAAATCCACCTTTGCATGGATTTCTAAAATTTGAACAAGGCCTCCAAGAAAGATAATCACCCTCTCCCCTTGTTGGATGAGGTGTTGTAGATAGTGAATGGGTCCCAAATGATGTCTTTCTTGGATGGGTACTCCGGATATAACCAAGTCATGGTTAAATATGAGGATAGAGACAAAATGACATTTACCACCAAGTGGGGAACGTTTGCATACCAAAGAATGCCCTTTGGCTTGATTAATGCAGGGGCCACATTCCAAAAGGCCATGGACATTGCATTTGAGGGCCTTATAAATTGGTGCGTAATCATCTACATGGATGATTTGACCATCTTTTCCTGGGACATGTGTGATCACTCCGCCCACCTCACCCAGATTTGTGAGAGATGTCACCGATACGGAATATCCTTCAACCCTAAGAAATGTATATTTGGGGTCACTGAAGGGAAGTTGCTCAGGCATATTGTCTCTGAGAAGGGTATATCCATTGACCATGAGAGAGTTGAAGTGCTGCTAACCTTGCAAATGCCCGACAGCAAGAAAGAGATGAGGTCTTTCTTTAGAAAGATCAATTTTGTCCGGTGGTTCATCACTGAATTTGTCGAGATTGTAAATCCACTCAACGAGATGATGAAGAAAGATACCAAAATTGAGTGGAGTCCTGAAGAAAAGCGGGCATTCACCCAGATCAAGCAAACGATAACAGAGGCACTAGTTCTGGCTAGTCCAGACTACTCCCTCCCTTTCTACATTTACTCCTTTGCTTCGCCACATTCTGTCATGGCAGTGTTGACCCAAAAGGTTAAAGGGGAAGAACGATCGATAGCTTTCATGAGCTCCCCCTTTAAGAATGCTAAAGTCTGGTATTCGTCCTTAGAAAAATAGGCCTTTTCTCTTGTTCACGTTGTGAAGAAATTCTGACATTACATTCTCCGGAGCAAGGTGCATGCCAGCATCCCAGACCAGGCGGTGAAATCTCTGTTGATGCAGAGTGAATTGGGTGAAAGATGGGGGAAATGGATGGCCATCCTCCAAGAATACGATTTGGAAATGCAACCCATGAAAATAGTCTAAGACCAGAGACTATGTAGAGCGATGGCAGAAGAGACTCCCCACATCAAATGTCAGACATATACGGTGGAGTCCATCACTCAAGACCCATGGTACACAGATCTGGTGTACTTATTGTTAAATAATAGATGCCCAGAGGGATTTCCTCCAAACAAACATCACACCCTATGGTTGAAAAGTGTCCACTTCAAGATAAAAAATGCCATGCTTTTTTGCAGAAACTATGAGGGAGTGTACCTTCGGTTCATAGATAGGGTTCAAGCTGCAAAAATAATCAAAGAATTTCATGGGTAGTTTGGAACTGGGCATGGCTTAGCAAATGCCACTGCTCATCAGATCCTTCAGGTCGGATACTATTGGCCCTGTATCTTTAAAGATGTCTACACTCACATTCGAAAGTGCCATACTTGCCAAACCGCGACACATCGTGACTGAAACTCGACCATGCCTTTGTAGCCAGTTTTTGAAGCTAGACCCTTTGCCTAATGGGCATTTGAATTTATCAGGGAGATCAACCCCAATTCATTTGCTAACCATCGATACATCCTAATTGCTACCGATTACTGCACCCGGTGGTCTGAAGTGATACCTTGCAAAAATAATATGGCAGATGTAGTTATCAAATTCCTAGAAGAAAACATCGTCACAAGATTTAGAATGCCCTCTGCTATAGTGTGTGACAATGGTCTGGTATTTTCTTTGGCACAACTACTAGAATGGACCTATGACCGAAAGATTAGTCTGAAGTTCTCCAGCAACTATTACCCCCAGGGGAATGGTGTTGTTGAATCAACTAACAAAAAATTGCTTGAAGTGATCAAACACCTGTTAGAATAGAATCCCTGGGAATGGCACCAAAAGATGAGATTTTCTCTCTAGGCAGATCACATTCAAATTGAGGCCACCATGGGGATATCCCCATTCCATCTGGTTTACAGCCAGAACCCAGTATTCCCTATTAACTTACAAATCCCGATTTTACAGTTCATGCAGGAATTTGACAATCGAGACAACATCGTGGAGGTTCAGCTCCTGAATCTGGTGAGGATGGAAGAACAAAGAGACGTAGCCCTTGAACATTTCACGTGTCACCAAGCAGTGGTCAAACAATGGTTTGACCGAAGAGCCCAGTATAAGGCCTTTCAGATTTCAGACTTGGTCCTCTTGTGGGATAAAGCTCGGGAAAAGAAAGGAAAGCACACCAAATTCCAACGGCTCTGGCTCAAACCATATTTGATCTCAGAGATCTGTGGGGCAAATACCTATCACCTCAACACCATGACCGGGGAACCTGTCCCATTGCTCGTCAATGGACAGTTTCTCAAACATTATTTTGAATGAGGCAGATTTGTCCAGAGTTGTACTATGTGTAAATCTTCTTGCTTGTAAATATTTCTTTCCCTATACCCCATTTGGGGTGCCTTGTCTTGTAAATAGTTTTGTCAGCTATCCTCTAGGGTCGCCCCTTTTCCCTTTGGTTTTGCTTTTGTTTTTTTCTTTCTTTCCCAGGTTTCCAGTGTTTTTCTCCCCTCCTATAGGCTGGTATGCTTCGCATAACATCTAGTCTCCGAGATGGTGCCTTTCGTATTTATGTTGAATTCAGAATCTATTGTTAGCATGGTGGAATTGGTTCGGTCTCAAAAATTATTTTGTGATTTTGGTAGCAAGCTATGATTAATCTTCATCAGATTTATCCTCGGAAGTTTGGTAATCAGTTAAATCAAAATTAAGAGGAACAAGTAATCGGACACACCGAGGGTAGATTGGTCGCACTGGTTTGTTGGCCCAAGTCTGAACTTTTAAAATTCTTTCCGGGTCTGGAGTTTTTCTTCCCCATTTAGCAAATTAAGGTGGATGGAAGGTTGAAAGAATTACCACCATTGAATTAAGCTAAGCTCGAGCCTAATGGTGAAAGAAGTACCGCCCTCTCATCTAGGAAAGAATAAAGCAAAAAGAAAAGAAAAGATGGGATGAAAACTCTAGTATCCGGGATAAATGAGAAAACTTGATGACTTTGGATTGATATATTTAGTGCCTCTTCTCTGCTTCTCCCAGAGGTCATCAACTTGATTTTCTTCCAAAGCACACACTTCACAACTGATGAAAAACCATGGATTGAATCATGTATGGCCAGATTTTCTCAGACGCTTCGCACCATACAAGCAAGACGCTCTAAGTAATGATTGGTTTTGGTTTTTCTAACCAAAGATTCTGTGATTCTCGAATACGCTAAGGCATTCATCCTAGATAGTCACCATTTTTTATGCCCTGCATACCCATCCCTACATTTTGTGTACAAAATGTTGGGTCCCCTATTTTCACTTTTGGTTCTTGCCTTGTTTTCTTATCTTTTTGTCTTTGTTGTTTTCTTCTCTGAGTTTTCCTTCCTGTGAGGTTTGTTTTCTCTTGCTTTTTTCTTTCATGTCTCTAGGACGCGGTCCTGGAGTTGGTTCTTTCCAGAGCTGGATTTCAGACTCCGGGATTCTCCACTGTTATGTCTTCTTCTCGTAAGAAGGTAGGGTCATGCGAAATCCCTTGGCTCGGAGTCTGGAGGTCTACCTATTCTGGAGTTTGCGAAAAGAAGGGTAACTTGCTTTTTACCTTGGGTATAAATATAAATTACATGTCACTTTCATAGTTATCGCGATTAAAACACTTAGAGCTTTTAGAGAGATACCTTGGCGATTTGAAGTGAGATTAAGTGTGAATTACTCTGAGCTTAGTGGCTAATTACGAGTTGATTTTCAGTGACTATTTGTGATCGCTAAAGGTTGGAGCTGTTGCACAGCGGTCCTAGTGCCTTCTCTCCTTTCTATTCTTCAGATTTCTAGGTAGGTCCTTTGGTTCCTACCTTCGTTCTTTTGGTTTTGGTTTTTCTTTTTGTTTTGTTCTGGCTTGTGGTTCTATTTTTCGCGTCTTCTACTTCTAATTTTCCACCCATTGGTGGGTTGGCTCTATCAGAGGGTTGTCTGCCCTCTGCGCAGCTGTAGATTAGTGTACATTTTGTATATTGTTTTAGGGTAGCTTCTGTGAATACGTTAATATTGTTTATATCTGTGTAAAAATCTATAAATGATGTATATTTCTATATATCGCATGTATATATGCTCTGGCCCTCAACCCTCTTGTGTTCTTTGTGTATATATTATGTATATCCTTCCGAGCTCGCGAGTCCCTCACGCTTTGTCGTGCATTTTTACTTCATGAGGCTGAGCCCGTCGAGATGGAGTCGCCATGGTTCAAACTTGACATCTTGTTGGTTTGAGCCATGGTGACTCTCTCTCCTCTGTATCATCACCTTAATGACAGCATTAATTTCCCACGAGTGGGCATTCAAACCATGTCCCATCTGGCATTTAATTCCCCTATTTCAGCCCACTTTTCACCATAAATGTCTTAACGCTGCTTGTTGCCCCACCACGTGCCAACACACATCGACCAAAGTATGGCTTATTTCCAGTCACATCGGCAATGGCTAGTTTTTCCAGACTCCAGACCTTCGACAAGACCTTGTCCTACGCTTCCTCTTGCCACCTTGTTAAAATGCTCTGGAATGCTAAGTCATGTTCATTCTAGATACCCCAGAACTTTTGATGAATGTAATAACACTTGTTTGACAAGTGTGGGTTGGGGAAGAATCTCCTAGAGTTGTAACTTATTTTTATATATATCACCTGATGGTTCTCTGGTCTTGTAGGTTGCGGATAGATTGATTGAAGATGTCTGACGTTATTGCCCCTCCTGATAGTCCAAAACTACCTACCACTTCCACCCGGGTAGCTACGAAGACAAAGATGAAAAGAATGCTAGCGAAGCTGCCTCTAACCTCCAAATATCCAAAGGAGGGAGCTATTGCGGGATCCAAGGTGGACTCCAAAGTTCAGGAAATAAAAGATACGGACCCTAGAACTTGGGCCAAATTGTAGGCTCTGATCTAGACCATTTACAGGTTAAAGGCCGAAGGAGACAAAATGGCCACTTCCTTAGCCACCTCCAGCATCATAAAGGCTGAAAACTTTCCATGTTTGGTGCAGTCACCAGAATTAATAAAGCAGCTGGCAATACTATACAATGCACCTACTCACACAGTTATGCTTCTGGATCCCCGGCCGCTACAATACCCTGCCACAATCGTCACCTTGGACACTCCAAATTTTGCTTTCGGGTTGGGGATTCCTTGGTTCAAAGGGTTCGTCGTCATCACCAAGGCCAAATCATTAGAGGAATTCAGTGAGGCCGAAGGCATTTCCCAGCAACACCTCAACAGTTAGTGGTTGAAGTCTCCAAAGCGAGACCACAAAAGAATGAAGCTGGAAATTCCCCACGGGGATTTCAAAGAACCCATCTAGGCAGGTATAATCTTTCTATGCAGGATCTTCGGATGGCCCCACACCCAGGAATTCTTAGTGTGGATGTACTATTTTCTATACTGCATCACAACCCACAACCGGACCTTCAACTGGGAAGCTATTATAGCTAACCATGTAGATACACAGATGAGTACCATCGCCCAAACCTCTCAGTTTTATATGACTTCATATGTGTTGTGGGCATTAGCACAACAAAGGCTAACTTTTCCAGGTTTGGGAATAGCTGGGGAACTTGGGAACGGTCCTGGGTAGGTCACACCATAAACTTCTACCGGTTAAATGACTTGTTCATTTACCATAATATCTTAACCCTTACCCGGGATTCCAGGTACAAATTATCACAGGCGGCGATGACTCTAGTTAGCTCCTATGGCCGATATTTTATTCAGTTCTAGCATCACACCTACATTAGGGTGACAGGCTTCAATGGGAAGCCCTATCTTCTTCCCCGGTATTGCAGGGACAGAATTATTCTCTTAGAGTTCTGCCGGTAGATGATGGATCTGCATGCCTTCTTCACGTTGAAGAAGGTCATCAACATCCCATTCCCTTTATCTTGTGGGAATTATATATGCAGCCTCGCCGCAGCTCAAGAGGCAAACAATGAACTAAAGAGCTTGGGGCTGGTGGAATTCCACCACACCCAGAAAAATTATGATCCCAACGGCAAGATTGCCACAGCACTACCCCTAGTGTCTGAACCACATAAAGAGGATATTGAAGACTTTTGGGTGGACTGCCAGGACAGTTTTGATCTTTGAGCCTGACAGAATACAAGGATGAGCAAGGGGCTCATTAAAGCACTGGACCTTCAGACCTTCTCGAAGGAATTTAAAGATGACGGGCCGCTGGAGGATCCAGCATACAAAGGACAAGGGCTGGACAAACAGGATCTTCCTCCAAGGGATTGGGCCACCCCAGAGGATCTAATGATTGAAGGGGTATGCCACCCCATTTTTGAGGTAAGTCACTAGTACTTCACCTGGGTGTGTCCTAAAAGCACCTGAAAGAAATCAACAGTCAAGAAGACCATCCCCTCTTCAGCCAGCACTGGACCTTCTTCGTCTGGCGTGGCCGCTGAAGCAAGCACGAGTAGAGGGAAAGGGAAAGAGGGTGCCCTAGTTCTCAAGGTGCCTCCCCAGGTTCCTACACTTCTGATGGCCCACCTGCATCAACAAATGGAGTCGGAAAAGTTGACTAGTCAGCAACTAAGCATGCAGGTATTCGTCAGTCTCCCTATAACTCCAATGGCATCTGCTCGCCCGGTAGGATCCCCCTCGTTGGCAGCCATGATGAGTAGACAGACTTTCACTAAGGTAGAGTCTACTAATATTCTGGATACCAGGGCTTCATTTATAAGAAAGAAGAAAACAATGGTGACCCCTACACCAAGCGCAGCCGCCGTTCTCGGCATGCCAGAGATGCCCCCAGTAGATGTAAGTTCAGACTCTCCCGAACTAGAAGATATTTCTGACTCCTTGCCCCTGCATGACAATTTTGATGACACCTTCTCGGCGAAGGAGCTCTTAGAGATTCAGCAGGGCATTGGTCATGCAGTCGAGGAAATTGCAGCTCAGGACAAAGAAGTCCCCATAGAAAAGGAAATCCCAGTGGAAAAGGATACATCAAAGAAAGAGGCTCGGGAAATGCCGACAGAACCTGAGCAGGGGAGAATACCGGTCTAGGAGACCAGGGATACACCAAGGCAGCCCACAAATGAGCAACTGATGGTCGGAGAAACTAGACCTGAGGGATCAACCGTACCCTCGATCGCCACACTCCAAACGCCTTTGGTAACTCTGGGTGACCAAGTTCCCTAGAGCACTTTCGGCGAGGTAGTAACGATGACCACCTTGTTAAACTTCATCCAGAGACCTAACCCACCTCCAGAAGATGTCCAGGTGGAGGAAAATGTCCTAACAGATGAGGCCAATGAGGCCCAGGAGTAGCAGTAACAAATGGCCCAAGAAGTCCTGAATAAAGAAAATGAAGAAGCAACTGACACCGGGAGGGATGAAGTCCCTGAAAATACAGGTGAGATTGAGACCGGGGAAAAGATCCTGGATAATACTACAGAAGATGCCAGCATGGCAAAAAACATCAAAAGTTCTAGAGAACGTGAAGAGGAACAAGAACAAGAAAAGAAGCATAATAAGAGCGAGAAAAAGAGCCCGAAGATAATGTGCATTCCAGGAATGCGCCACCAGATTCTGAAAGGAATCTTGATGAACAGGTATTGACAGCAAGGCTGCCCCAATGGCTGGTGAAATCCAAGAAGAGGAAAGCCCCGGCGGCGGCCACAAGCGCTCCACTCTCATTGGCCAAAATGATGGCCAAGAATATAGAGGCTAAGAACCCCAAGAAAGCGTGGGTAGTCCACACCCTCTGGACTAGTCTCGCCAGTATTACAGTTGCGACCATTGCAACACCCCCTCTTGATGCAGATGCAACGGTCATAAGGCCCGAAGACTACAATGTAACAAAAGTAGCATTGGGGAAGAGGGATAAGCAAGGTGAATTGGACTTGCTGAAAGAGGCCACCAAGGCAATAGAGGCCATGTACATAAAGCAGGGCCAGAAGCTGAAGGAGGAAAGATAAAAAAATGTCAATCTCCTCATGCTTCTGGCAGAACTAACATAGCCTTTAGTCGAAGTCCACCCCAGGATCCCTTCCTCCAGATTACCGCTTGCACAGGGTGATGTAGACTCTCTACGGATCACGAAAAGAAAAGCACAAGCAGTGCATGGGTGGGCCACCAAGCAGGTGACCGCAATGAGACAATTTCTGGCGGCATCCCTTCCAGACCTTTACAAGGTCGATTCTATTCTTAGCCATGCAAGAGGCTCCGCTCAGATATGGGAGCAAGATTTGGAAAAATATGAAAAGTGGAAGGCCAGGCTGGAAGAGATCCGCAACCTAGGCGAAGAAGTTGCCATAGATTCCATAATTTTGGGAGAAGAATCATATGATTCCCTCCAGGTCCAATACTCCAGACTTGCCCTCAAAATTGAGGTTTGCAAGGAACTGGTTAAGACCTTGAAAGAGAAGATAATGGTAGCCAGATATCCCTTGGGTTTGTTTAAGGCATTCATGGTTGGGGTATCACAAGTCGATCCCTTCACCACTGAAACATGTACCCCGGAGGACTATGTCCTCAGCAAGTTTGATGAGCGGATGGAGTCCTTGTATCTGCCAACCAGAGATTTTGACCAGGGTAGGTTATCCAGATTGTCAAAAACTATGATCTGATCGCATGATGCCTTCAAAATGGTGGATGAATTTTGAAACGGGGCCGGAGAAGTTGAAGAGGCATTGGAGGTTGTCCACAGTTGATGGGATAGCATACGGAGTATAGACGAAGAAAGCATAGGCCAAGTATTGGAAGCTTGGGAAAAATCATAGGAAGTAATAAAGTTCTCCGGACTCTGGAGAATCTTATCAACCACATGTTGGTTGTATTCATTCATTCTTTCGGAACGCAAGTTCCCAGATCCTAAAATTCTAGATCCCCCATTTTTGTATTCTTTAAGTGACCCATGTCCCGGTTCCCAAGGTCGACTAGTCATTTTCATGGCAATTAATAAAGGTTGTCAGAAGGTAGGTAACTGCAACAAGGCACATCGAATCGACAAGTTTTTTGACATATGGTCTTCCCAAGGTGCCACTTCAACGTTACACCTTATGCATCGGAGATAGGGCGCTGCTTTCCCATTTATGAGGCATGTAGCCTCGATCCCTGGGGGATCAAATTTCTTCTTTTTCCTCCCGGCTCTCTTCTTGAGGCTGATTCTTCCACTCCACTTTTCTTGTCTTATTCTTCTGACATGTCAGACCTTCTCCGTCTCGAGGTCTTTTGTAACGTGGTGCAAGTAGTACTAGCCACCGAAAGTAATATTATATTGTAAAGTGTAAAATAAGTTAGGTTTAGGTTTAGGTCAAGTAATGTGTATAAATAACAAGTCTGACCTCATTCCAAGGGTTGGCGAAATTGATGATTTTGCAGTCCATAGCTAATAGCAATTTGGTTTTCTTAGTTCTTAGTTGCAGAGCTCAATGCTCCATATTTTCTAATCTTTCAGTAGTTAAATGCTCCCCTGTAGCCACTATTGTATCACGCAACCAGTGCTTGCTAGAATAGATGTTAATGAAAAAGGAAGAGTTCTCTCTCGATGTTAGCATTCTGTCTTCTGGGTTAACGGTATTTTATGCTTTGTGTTCTTCATGTCCTTCGCTCTGATGCTTAAAGTAGATTAACGACCTCCTTTCCTTTTCTACTGATAAAATATGAACTGATGGTTGTGTATTTCTTTGGTATTTAGTGTAGTGTGTTAGAGCATTGTTGATGTTTTGAATGTTTAGTATAACTATAGGTAAACAAAATCTTTTTAACTCTGCAGTATCTTTTGAAGTTTATTTGTAAAATGAATGCGCGTTTGCAGGAAACCCCACTTACTTGAATCCCCAGAGAAGACGAGTTGAAGATAACTAGCTATCCCCCTCAAACAAAATAGTCACATCTCCCAACCGAGCCCCACACTGTCGAGACTTGACTCTCACGTGCTTGGAGGCCCGGGGAATCTCATTTCCCCGGACAACCTTTACAGGCAAAGTTGGCCGGTACCTCGGTACCCGGTGACAACTTACCTCTATTGGCGGACCTGATCACAAAGTCCTATCAACAAGATGCACCATTGAGCAACTTTCAACTGAGCAACACTGCAACTTTTGACAACATTTGTGCAACTTTTGACAATGTTGCTATTAGGACCTCTAGACCTATTGAAAGGACTTAGAAGACCCTTAGATCCTATATTTGGAGCTTTATAGGCCAAAAACATCAAACCTATGTTTATCCTATCATTGGTCATTAGTCTAATCAACCTTACGTTTATAAAGACAACTTAGATGGATTGACTTTACAATGAGACCAATCTACTCAACATGAATGGTTGATCTCTAGGATCTAACCATGATTAAAAATATGTGAAGATGAACCAATGAAGACTCCTATCCATTCCTGGTGTTGCTTGGGTGCCCTGCACCAAAGACCCCTATAATTTCCCAGGTGTACCCAACAAACATTATATAGAGCATGAAAGATACACCTACAAACATAAATTCACTTAAGTAATGGAGTGCATACATATAGAGCA
>MU224645.1:655414-680439 GCA_018584345.1 Thuja plicata
TTTATGAACCATTATTACAATATAAAATTTTGAACTCTTCTTTCACACACAAGACTATTCTTTAACAAATTTGTAGGCACAATTAGAGAAGGATGGTCCGGATTGTATTCGTGGGGGTCAAAGGTTAAGACCACTTTTGCAGGAGTTAATGGGACTGTTGTAGCATGGCAGTGAGTATGTTTTACTATGTTTACCTTTAGCATGGAGGGATTTAGAGTGTTTTTAGGTTGAGAGTATGGTACAGGAGCACCTCCTAGCACATGGAGTCTCATGAAGATTGCAGACCCTTGATGTTCTCAGTGCACTCTTGGCCCAAAGGGACCTAAGACATCTTGTATTTCAAGGCTTTAGAATTAGTCTATCATTGAGATCCAATTGTGAGACATAGTTCCAAGTTTGGGCACTTATAAGCCACTTGGTACACTATGGTTAGGGTTTTCCACTCTTTATAGAGAGTTAAGGGATTCAATGATTGGATTATCATACCCTTGACACTTGCATCAGAGTAGGTGGTATGGGCAGTGATGAAAATATTTGGGGTGCTTATGAACCTAGGTTTTAGCTGGGTTCTTGTCTATGGTGAAGATATAGACTAGTATATGGGGACTGTCCTAGTATGACAGTGAAATTCCAGAGAGTAAAGTTTACCGAACTAGCAAGTGAATGTACTTTGAGCGATAGGATAAGGACCTTGTGATAAGTTGAGGGGTTCTTGGGGTGTCTTAGAAGTTATATGTTGGGAGTCTTCAGAAGGCCATGGAGGTGTATTGAAGGATTAAGGATAATCACAATCAGTGAACAATTAGAGATTGTATTCATGATTTTGAACAAGAAATAAGAGTAAAAGAATGATGATTGGATGTTCCGAATGATGTTCGAGGTTGATTTAGAAGCCAATAAGTGATTGGTTGGGGTACGAGTCTATGTATGAGTTTAGCATTGGTTGAATTGAGTCCAAGGATGGAGGGCGAGAGTTCAAATCAATTTGAGTCATGATGGCTAGACAAGGAAGTGAATTCTTTGACCATAAAGCAATAGCAAACAAACATGCACTAAGTTACCACCATACAAATTATTAAGATATGATATTTTCAAAACAACATACTATTCTATTTTAGGAATATTTATAAAACATTACCTCAGGTGTTTGAGCTACCTATTTACGTGTACTATAACGAGCACTCTTTGGTGTGCTTGTACCACCAACTACACCCTACAATGCATATTATTCATGTATAAATTTAGATTCTTCTATACATAAAATTTTATTTACTTTTAACAGATTTAGGTAATTAATTAAAATAACATGTCAAAACACAAATTTAAACAAACCTGTGTCGATTCTGTACCGTACACCATTGACAACAGATCATCTGTAAGGCCACATCCTCAGTAGTGGATGTCTGACATCTTCTCCCACAATGTACACATGAATGGGATGTTGAACCATCCGCACTCACCTGGCTATCTACCCCATCACATATACCATTACAACTGATGCAGATATGCTCAATGGGCTGGGCTGACCCTACAAATGTATCTGATGATAAAGGAGCTTGCACGGGATGAGATAATCCTAATGGTGTATCTGACGATGATGGAGTTGGTGCGGGATGAGATGATCCTAATGACGCATCTCATGAAGATGGAGGTGGCACAGGCACTGATCCATCCTCTCCAACTAACTGAGTGCCATGCTGGATAATGACATCAGTCAATGATGAAGCTGCATGAAGAGTCTGTATATCCATAGACTCCTTCACCACTACTGGGACCACAACATGAATGAGGGGTTTTCTTGTAGTATGCCTCCTCTCTTGTGGTCAGTTAATCCTATGTGCCCCAATTCTATCTTGCGTAGAGCCTCTCCCTCTACCCTGGAACTCACAAAAGTCAAAGTAATTTGGCAAACTCACAGTATAGCTTCCTCAAAAAATATAAAGGCACCTCATTATTATTACAAGGTGGTTGGTCAAATACCATGTACCACCTATCCCAAAAATTTGATTTCATCCTCATATGAACACACCAATGTATAGAAAACCATTTTGTATTAACTTCTAGGGAATTGCTAGTATTAGGATCAGTAAAAAGGGCACATATGTCACATTTTTCTATGCCTTTTCTTTTTACATCCTCATATGATAAACCATCATCATAATATGTACGACACCTATCCCTCCATGAACCCCATTTTTTCACCTCTTGAGACACCTCATTTGCACTATTGGACATTTTTTCTAATGTAGTGGTGAGGGTAGAGTGATGCTGAAGACCGGAAGCCTTCAACCTATTGACTAATATATTAATTTGTGCACTATTTTGGTTAAGGCATAGCACGAGGTCCTCTTGTGTTGCATTTACATGATCTAATGGCACATGTGGATGGTTTACGGGTGGCGGTGACCATGGACGAGGAGAATTTTGAGGAGGGTTTACGGGTGGCGATGGTGGTGGACAAGGAGAATTTTGAGGAGGGTTTTTGGGTGGCGATGGTGGTGGACGAGGAGAATTTGGAGGAGGGTTTATGGGGGTGGTCTTTCATTTCTTTTTCTTCTTCTAGGGTTGTTTGATGAATCTAATATGAAATTAATTTAAAAGAAAACAAAAAATCAATATCATAACCTAATTTGATAAAAAATACAAAAAAACAACAAAGCAATAAAAACAATAATACATACCTTTCTTACGGGGCGCCATTGCTTGGAAATGTGCAAATTGTTGAAGATTTGTTGTTTTCTTCAAAGCTCGATCGGGTTCGGTGGCTTTTTTAGTCTCCTAGGCTCTGCTGCTCTGCGGTTTAGGTGTTAGAAATGGCCTAAGTTGTGGGCTGTCCAAAATATAATATGTTTCTAATAACCCGATCGAGTTCTTAGAAAGTTCAAATTTTTTAATAATATTGTCTAGGCTTGGTTACCAAGCCTAGTACAATTTTGAAATTTCAATAACTCGATCGGGTTATATGAAATTTGAATATTTTTTTAAATATGTGTCCACTTTTTTGGTCCACAACTTGGTGCACACACCCATACATACATACACATATATAGATAGATAGATAGATAGAGAGAGAGAGAGAGAGAGAGAGAGAGAGAGAGAGAGAGAGAGAGAGAGAGAGAGAGAGAGAGAGAGGGGNAGAGAGAGAGAGAGAGAGAGAGAGAGAGAGAGAGAGAGAGAGAGAGAGAGAGGTTATGGGAAGTGTTAGGATTAGGGTTATGATTAGTATCATGCTTAGGGTTAGGGTTTAGAGTTAAGATTAGTATCATGGTTAGGGCTAGGGTTAGGGGTCTGGTTAGGATTATGGTTACACTTATGATTTATGGTTAAGATTAGGTTTACAATGGTAATTATAGTTAAGGGTATGGTTAGGTTTTGAGAAAGGGTTAGGAGTGGTTAAGGTTAATTAAATGGTTAGGATCAGAATTATGGTTAGGGATAAGAATTAGACAATAATTACTATAATTAGGGGTAGAGTTCAGATTATAATTACAATTAGATTTAGGGTAAAGAATAGAGTTTTGGTTTGGGCTAGGGTTACATTAAGTATTATCCTTAAGGTTAGATTATAATTAGAATTAGAGTAAGGGTCGTAGTTTGGATTATGATAAATGTTATAGTTGGGAAAAGGGTCTCAATTATAGTTTGTATAATAACAAGTTCTGAAGTTTGGATTATGGAAATTTTTATAATGAGAGAAGATACAAATTTAACACTATAGATGTTTGATTAGTATTAACATTATTACAAACAATTTTGAAATTGGTTGGTATTTGAGTGTAATATTAGATAAAATGTGTCAAAGTTTGTAATCACATTCCAAATAATATTCATACATATCTACCACATGTTTAGTATTTCATACATACATACATACATACATACATACATACATACATTTGTGAGACATCCACTTCCAAAATATATTTAATGTCACATGATTTAGAAAAAAAATTAACATAATACATGCTATTAAAACTAGAAAATATTAGAAATAGAAGTTTCATTTGTTATCTAATGATTACATTTGGGAGCATTGGCATTATTATAACAACGATTTTGAAATCATCTGAAAATTGAAGTTTGTAGTGGATAAAATGTGTAGAAATTTGAAAACATTTTAAGAAATAAATTTCATATATGTTTGTCACATATATAAATTTGATATATGTTTACCATAAATCCACTTCAAAAACATGTTTAATGCAACACATTCCCTTTGAAAATATATTTAACGCTACATTTAGAAAACCACATATATAATAATTCATATGAACAAAATATATGTTTTTGAATGGATTAAGAGTGGAAGGGTCCCAACCCTTTACAATTTTGATCAAAAAGCATAAAAGGGTAGGAGATGAAGCCACCCAAACAACATCAAAACATGAAAGTTTATAAATGGTATGTACATGAGATATAATAAATTTTAGAAATTCGTCACTGATGAGAATGATATTACACGCTTTATTTTCACAGTGATCACAATATACTTCTTTCATAAAACTTGGAAATGTAGCTCTTTTGTATATGTGTCTTTAACCTTTTTGGCAACATTTTCCATTCTCAATATTTCAAGCTCTTCGACATAATCAATCAGGTTGGTTGTGTTTTCTATATCTTCAAGGATTTTGTTGCAACACTCCAAAATAGATCTCTCACATTTGTCAATATGGGTTTCGAAAAAACCATTTGAATTAATAGATCCATTTGGACTTGCAACAATGATTTTAAATTCATTTTCTCAAAGATCCATATTTTAAATTGTTTGTTGAATATGAAACTAAATTAAGGTTAGTATTTTGAAAATTATGAATCTAAAACTAAAATAAAATTAGAGAATAATTACATTTAGTAATTAAAACTATGCATGAAACAAAAAAATAAAATACTTAATAGTCATTGAAGCAAATTTTGAATTCATATAGTAAATCATTTAATCATAATTAAAGAAAAATTCACCATAATATGGTCAAACAATTAATAGACATTGAAGCAAAAGTGAAGATAATTTGGGAACATCATCAAAAGTGAAGATAATTTGCGAATACAATTTATATCTATAGTCTTCCAAAATATTTATCCTCCCAAAACATTAATAGAATCTTAAATATTAGTGTCTTTGTATGCATTTAATAACTATCATAATTGTTAACTGAATAAAAATAGCTTCAAATTGATATATCTTAATGTATTTAAGATAAACATGTTTTTAATAATAAATTTGAAAAAAATTAAATACTTTTTAATTTTTTGTAAACACTTTACAAAGAATTTATTATTACAATTTATTTTTCAATTTTTTTAACTTTTAAAAAATATTATGATAAAGATCTATTGAAAGCTCCAACCTAATTTTTAATAATAAGTCTAAGAAGATAATAAATTTTTAAATATTTATCCTCCTAAAAACTAATAAAAATTGAATATTTTTAATTTTGTTGTAAACACTTTACATTATTAAATGTATTTGCTCAAAATTTGAAAGCTCCAACCTAATTTTTAATAATAAGTCTAAGAAGATCATAATTTTTTATATCTACAAACTTTAGATATTTATCCTCCTAAAAACTAATAGAAAATTGAGTATTTTTAATTTTGTTGTAAACAATTTAGGTTATTAATATATTTGCTTCAATTTTAAATCTTTTAAAAATAATATAATAATAATAATAATATATGAAAAGGTCCAACTCATTTTTTAATAGAAAGTGTATTTTTTTATAGAGACAAATTTTTAAAAATATTTATCTATTATGAATAATTTATAAAAGAATTTTTTAAACACATTTTCTTAAACTTTAGTATTTTAAAAATTATTATAATACTAAGGCAAATCCTCCATAAATGCGGTCTGAAAGGACAGGCCCCAGACTTTTTTGTAAATATTGTACTTTGTTATACGTATTAATAGTAAAGGCCTCTATTCATCAAAAAAATAAATTATTATAATAAGAATCTATTAAAAGTCCCATAGTAATTTTAATAGAAAGTATAAAGAGATCATAGGACAAACTTTTAAAATTCTTAAAAATTAAATATTTTTAAATTTATATTATATAATTTCTAAACACATTTCTAAATTTTTTTAGTTTTTGAGAAATATTATATAAAAATCTTTTAAAAGCCTCGTACCGACAAACTTTTAAAAATGTTTATCCTCCCAAAAAAATTAGGGGATATTTTTTATTAATTAAATAAGAAATAAAATGACGTTTAATATTATTTGTAGTTGACTTTATAAAGCTTTGATAGGGAGTTCATAAGAATTAGCGACGTCAAGTACGGAAATAATAGAAGAGCTTATGATTTATTTATAATGGAGATCGATGAATCAATATAAATAATAATATAATATATTTTAATTTGCGAATATAAATTATAATACTGACAAAAAAAACAATTTTTTTAATTTGCGGAAGTAGGTAGGGTTTTGATGGGTGGTACTCCTTCCAAAGCCTATGACCAAAAAATTACGATAAAGAAAAAAGTGAGAAGACTTGAAGATGATGACGACGACGGAGTGCACTTTGTCAATGCAATGAGTTGGACCATCGCTTTTCACAGCCACTTTTATAAAGCCATTTTTTGTAATCCCTTCCAATTCTCACTATATTTTTGGAATTATCTCTCTTTCTTCTTCTCATCTTTTTCATGTACCTTCAATTATTCAGTCGTGAAATTCGTGATATATTTGATATGACTCGTGAGCAAACAAACTTCATTGTTTCATCTTCCAAAGTCTTTTCATTTTTTTACCTTTTTTTATTAACTATGAGAACAAGGTCTGGTGGGGGCAAAGTCCATGTACAAAGTCTGGCCAAAAAGCTTCAGTTTTCTACTCCGACATTCAAAAGTCGATGCAGAGATCTGACATTCAAAGTACTGTTTGGCGTTGGGGGTTGGCTCAGGATAGAAGATGCCACCTTTCTAGTTAACAGTCAAATGTCCACTTAAGCATATTCAGCCGCTGCTCATTCAAGCTTAATTTTGTAAGGAATGTTTAAAGTGCTAAGATTACTATTATGATATTAGAGTAAAGACAGTTGTTTTTAGCATTCATGATAGATAGAAAAGTTGATAATGAAAAAAATTTGAAAATGGTTAATGATGTTGTTCTCCGTTGTTGTAATGGTCTTGTGGATGTCATTAAAGCTCATTCATTTATTAAAGTTCGTTAGGAAAAGTATTTGATTTTAAACTGTGAAGTTTATCATGATAATTGAGTAAAGAGAGTTGTGTTACCATTTAAAAATCATATTCTACAATAGAGAAACGACAATGAAAAGAACAAAACTTGTTAATGATCTTGTTCATGGTCCCATTTATAGTCTTGGTCTTGTGGATGTCGTTAAAGCTCATTCATTCATTCATCCAAGAAGAATAGTTAATTATGAGAGGTATTTGATTTTAAAGTGCAAAGCTTATTAGGATATTTGAGTGAAGAGAGTTGTTTTATCATTCAAAGAAGAGTAGTTGGGAAAAGAAGGTTGCTCATCGAGCTGAAGATATCAGTTTACCACCAGTAAGGTATGTACACCGTCCCTCCCACAAGAAGTACATGGTAGTCCCATATTACTCTCACCATATGTAGGTCCAAAAATATATGGTCCCATATTACTTCACCATATGTAGGCCCAAAAACATATGATTTGGACTATAAAAACTCCTTTCCTTTTCTTTTTATCAAGCTTCTTAAAAATCATTCCATGGGTCAAAAGTCAACTGATAAAAAAATTACCTTTGACTTTATAAAATGCTTGTGAATATAAGGATGGCCCAAAAAGAATTTGATTGGGCCCAAAACATTCTAGAGATGGTATCTTATCTTTGGATTCGACGATGCGAGGAAATCATGGGAAAGGTGAGTAAGAAGAGGCGAGCACTTCATTGGGGGGTACAAATGATCCCAAAGCCTTAGCAAAAGAAGGAAATCCAGGGATTCCTAAGAATCACATGGACTTTTAAGCTCTTGTCCATACCATTTCAACTGGTTTTTTTTTGGTTTGGGTTTGAATGGTAAGGAGAGTGCGAGAAAGAAAGGGCAGTCAGCTAAGGGGGTAGTAGTGCAGGTGGGAACAGAGTCATGTGATGTTGACCATGATGTATGGGAAAGTCAGAGGAGGAAAGAATCCAAGGTCAAAATTATAGCCCATGTGTCTTCTCCTTGTTCTTATTTTAGATTTGAGTGGTTTGAATGGTGGAAGAAATCCCTCTCTCTACCCGATATCTTCTCCCAAATTTCAACCCTCCCAAATGCTATTTTAACATCGATTATTGTAACCCTAATACAATCATTGGTCTCCTCCCCTGTACAATATATATAATTCATCTGCCATTCATTCACTATTGTAAAGTGTATAATTCATCTGCCATTCATTCACTCTTGTAAAGTGTGAGTCATAACACTCTCATCCTTTTTTCATGGCTATTTCAGTGTGCATCAGGGTTGGTCTGTGGGAAGGAGTCATAAATGTATGTGGGTTGGTTTAGTAGTTGGTTCTCTCCGTCAATTCTGTCTGCTACAGCCCATGCAGGCCTGGTTAACACGGTGTCAAATTTTACCAATGTGGATGAAGGAGTGAATGACTTTTTATCACAAACCAGCTGATCCCTCTGCAGGCTTTTGTCTAATCTTCTTCTTCGCCTATAAAACCTCTGCCATCTTTAGATCCTTGGGTCTAAAACTCCCACCAATTTGGTTTCACTATCATTTGGGGTAGTACCTTTGATCAATAATGACGGGAGAGAGATTGGGGTGGCATTGAGATAAGGCACGTTTGGAAGTGGGAGTTTTGGCTTTTTTCCTGTGGTGGGTTTGCAGTTAGAGAAGAGGGTGAGGTGAAGACTTTTAGAGGTACGGCTCTGGCATTAGCCCTAATAAACTTGTGAATGCACATCAGCTGCTGACGCCATTGCTTTTTGGTGGAGATGTCCTGCCAAGTTACAATAAATTATATATATTGGTATCTCTGTACTTGACCCTCTGCACATCTTTTTGCCCTGACAAAACGCTGCCGCAGCTGCCCTAGGGCTAGAATAGCCCGGCACAAATTTCTCCTATTGCGGATTTAGGGAAGAGAGCATAATTTGGGTATTTGGATTGTTTGAAGCAGAGGCCCAAAATAGGGAGAGAAAACCCAAACGCACATTTCAACCTCACCATTGGGAGAGACAGAGTGAGAATGGAGGAGAGCTAGCAATTTGTTGCTTGCCTTCCTTTCTCCCTCTTTCTCTCTGTTCTACTTAGCCCTCATAGATTGTTTAGGAATGGGCTTGTAGAGGGCGCCATGATAGCAACAGGATTAGAAACGGCTGACAAGCATTTTGGGATGAGTTTCGGATTGGGTAGTTTACTTGAGGGCAGGAACGATTCAAACAAGAGGTTTTTCTCTGAGATCTCCTCCAACACTCTTGGAATGGCTCAGCCTTGTTTCGTTGCCCCTCCTCCACCAAGGTCTAATATGAACATGAACATGAACATGTACAACTCCGCACCCAAGCTCTCTTTAACGCTGGTAGGTGTTCTCCTCTCCTTTCCTATACTAAAAACATGGGTATTGATGTGGAAATGGGTATTAATTCCATTTGTTTGTTTATAGATGTGAGTGAGTATGTATTTATGATGGGCATTGTTTGACAGACAAGCAGCTTGGAAGGAAAAACAGACATGTTTGGGAGCAGCGGTGGAGAGTCTCAGCTTGGGAGGCAGAAGGATGAGGACTACGAGAGCAGGTCTGGCAGTGACAACATGGAAGGGAACGGATCTGGTGATGACCAGGAAGATAACAACCATCCCAAAAAGAAGCGCTATCACAGGCATACTCCTCAGCAGATTCAGGAGATGGAAGCGTATGCCCTTCTTGAACTCAGACAAATTCATTACTCCTTGTTCACAAATCCATTGAGAATTGTTGTTTCTGACTTTGGTTTTTTTGGATTTTGGGTTTGCCACAGGCTTTTCAAAGAGTGCCCTCATCCGGATGAGAAGCAAAGGCAGCTTCTGAGTAAGCAATTGGGGCTTGCGCCCCGCCAGATTAAGTTCTGGTTCCAGAATCGGAGAACCCAGATGAAAGTATGTATTTGGGGTTTAAGAAAATAACCGAAATTTTGTTGTCATGTTGCAAAACTAAAATTGGATAACTAGGGTTTCATGTTTTTGGTTCCTTGAATTTGTCTAATAATAATGGCTTGGTCTTGCAAACCTTGGGATTTTTCAGGCCCAGCATGAGCGTCATGAGAATAGTCTCCTCAGGCAGGATAATGAGAAGCTGCGGTTGGAGAACATGGCAATTAAAGAAGCCATGAGAAATCCCATTTGCACCAACTGCGGAGGACCTGCTGTTATTGCAGAAATTAGTCTTCAAGAGCAGCAGCTGCGTATTGATAATATTCGATTGAAAGATGAGGTCCGTTTGCACTACTACACTGCACTGCCTAACTACTAATTTATTGCTTTATTACAAACTTTTAAGCATTCTGAAATGCAGACTCTGATTAAAAGGTTTTTGAGTCAGTACTATTTAGCTGTAGGCATTTTGATTCTTATTTATTTCTTCTGGATTTTATCCTGTTTGCATAATCTTTTCACTTCAATGATTTTCCTATCATTCTTCCATGATGAAATTGCTTCTTATCCTATTTTGTCTAAGATTTAGAGACCCAGAAGGTTATTGTTCTCACATGCTTTGAAGCACACCCGAGCAGTGAAGTTGAAGATTCATTAGCTTGGTTTTTATGGGTACTCTATAACTAGCCATGCTTATGTTTTTCTGCCTGCATGGATTTATGCTTTTTGTTTCAGCTGGATAGAATGGCAGCAATGGCTGGAAAATTTTACGGAAGGCCCATACAATTGACATCTCTTCCTGCAATGCACGGAGCATCTTTGGAGCTAGGAATGGGTGCAGGTGCCAACAGTTATGACGGCTTGCATTCTTCTATAAATCCTCCTTCTGAATTACTGTTGCTGCAAGGATCTTCTGTTGATATTCAAAGCCGAAGTGGGGCCATGATGGGGATAGACAGATCTCTGGTTGCAGAACTGGCCATTGTAGCCATGAACGAGCTCATGAAAATGTTTCAGCTTCAAGAGCCTCTCTGGATCAGAAGCCTTGAAGATGGCAGGGAAACTCTAAACTATGAAGAATATCTCCGTCAATTTCCAAGGGGCATTGGCCCAAAACCCATGACACACAAAACTGAGGCAACTAGACAATCTGGCCCCGTGCTCATGAACAGCCTGGATCTGGTCGAGACACTCATGGATGCTGTATGTAAACATGCTTAACATGCTTTTCACACACTGTCATTTTGCATGTATCAAGATACTCAAATTTTCTGTACTGATATTGAACTATTGCAATTGTGGTACAACTCAGAACCGATGGAAAGAGATGTTTCCATGCATTCTGTCCAAAGCAGCCACACTGGAAGTCATATCTAGCGGTACAGGCCTAAGGCATGGGACATTGCAACTGGTATACTTTTTGGGACCTTATTTTGAAATTTGAAAACCTGTTACTTGGGTGCATTGCATTGCACTGCTGTTGTTATTGATTTTTGATTGGATGGTTTTACAGATGTACATGGAGGTGCAAGTTCCATCACCACTGGTTCCCACCAGAGAAGTTAACTTCCTTCGATTCAGCCAGCAACACAGTGAAGGAGTATGGGCTGTGGTGGATGTTTCTGTGGATGGTCTCAGAGAAAACTCACCTGCATCCTTTGTCAAATGCAGGAGACGCCCATCTGGGTGTCTCATTCAGGAATTGCCCAACGGTTATTCACAGGTTATTTCTAAGTTCTCATTAGTTCTTTTAAGTTAATGGCTTCCTAGTAGCAGATTGTACGACAGTTACAAAAATTGAAAATTTTGTTTTATGGATGATGAATTGTAATACATCAGGTTACATGGGTGGAACATGCTGAGTATGATGATATAGATGTACATGGATTGTACCGCACTGTGGTGAATTGTGGATTGGCATTTGGAGCTGGGCGTTGGTTAGCAACTCTTCAGCGCCAGTGTGAATGTCTTGCTGTTCTCATGTCAAATAATGTATCATCCAGAGATCACAGTGGTACTGCTACTAGACTAGGCTTTTCACTTGTCCTTGAATTTCTGCAGTTCAAGTAAAGTTTAATTATGTCTAGATCAATTGTATAATGATGTCTTTTGGATTTTGCCTGATGATTACTTTGCTGTGGCTCAGTGATAGCAAATCCCAGTGGGCGGCGTAGCATGCTGAAACTGGCTCAGAGGATGACTAACAATTATTGTGGTGGAGTGAGCGCATCAAGTGGGCAGACATGGACCAAGTTATCCAATGGTGATGATGATGTTAGAGTGACCACAAGGAAGAATACTGATGATCCTGGGGAGCCTTCTGGTGTAGTATTAAGTGCCGCCACTTCAGTCTGGCTTCCTGTGTCCCCCCAACGCTTGTTTGAGTTTCTCAGGGATGCAACCCTTAGAAACAAGGTGATTCAAAATGCCCTCATAAATTACTTCACCATCTTTTGCTTTCTTGTTCTTGTGGTGAGCTTAAACAATTTGCCCTTTTTTTAATGGGAATTTTGTAACATCACTAATATGGGATGATGTTAAGCAGTGGGATATTCTATCTAATGGCGGTCAGATGCAAGAAATGGCAAACATTGCCAAGGGGAATGATCCTGGTAACAGTGTTAGTCTTCTTGGGGCAAGTGTAAGTGTTAGTCTGTCATGGTGGAAACTATGGTTTTTACTTTTTTCATATATGTCAATGTTTTGAAGTGGGTTTTTACCTTTTTCACATTTTTTTAGAATGAAACTGATGCGAGTTAGTTGATCTTTTGATATTGCAGGGTTTGAATTCGAACCAGACCATGTTAATACTGCAAGAATGCTGCACAGATGCATATGGGTCTCTTGTAGTGTATGCACCTATTGATGTGGGTGCCATGCATTTGGTTATGAGTGGGGGTGATTCAAGTTACATTTCTCTCTTACCATCTGGATTTGCAATCATTCCAGAGGGATCCCAATGCAGAGGGGGCTCTTTGGCAGTTCCTGAATCTGGAAGGAGCTTAAGCAGTTTACAAGTAGGAGGCTCTCTCCTCACAGTTGCCTTTCAAATTCTGGTCAGCAGTCTTCCCAATTCCAAACTAACCATGGAGTCTGTGGAGACTGTAAACAATCTGATAAGCAGCACAGTGAAGAAAATCAAGGGAGCATTGGGCGTAGAAAATGAATATGACTGATTGATTGAGAAGGGCCCAGTCCACAGTGATTTTGGTTTCTTGTTTCTCCATTGGAAGCCAATATTTCTGGGTTTCCAAGTAGAAGTTTTGAAGTTTTAGCTTTTTAGCTCTAGTATTATGCTATAACAGCAATCGACTATAGTAAGTTGAGCTTAAGAAGAAATGTGTAGGGAATGAGTCAAGAACGCACCACATTTATCCTTGCCGAGTGGTAAAGCACAAGGAGATAATGAAAGCAAAAGAAGAGTTTTTGCTGTTACCACTACGCAAGGGTAGTGGTTCGGGTATTGACTCATTTCCTAGTATCACTACTATGTGAATGTCTATTAGCAGCACAATGAACCTGCACTTTGCCTTGTTAATTGTTTTTCTTATGTTTCTTCATTCCAGTTTTTGCAGATATCATTATATTCTTTTATGGATGTTTAAGATGAAAATTTGGCAAGCTCAACAGTCATTTCTTGTTTCATTTCAATTAGCAGAATATGTTTATTTTTAAAATCTGTCATTATTGTTTTCATATCACAGATTGTAGACATGAAATTTCAGTGGTCTATGACAATCTTGTGCATAGATTTTGTTCTCTTGTTTCTGATGACGGATCCTAAAGTTTATTTCAAAATATCAAGGAAATAAACTCGTACAGATTAATCTTGTTTATTCGGAAGGTTAAGGAATTAAACTCTTATAGATGAATTGTGTAGTTTATTCGGAAACATCGAGGAATTAAACTCATACAGATGAATGTAGTTCATATAGTTTATTTCGAAATGTTGAGGGAATAAACTCATACAGATTAATCATGTAGTTTATTCGAAACGTCAAAGGAAATAAACTCATACATAAGAATGTGTGGTTTATTTGGAAATGTCAAGGAAATAAACTCATACAGATGAATGTGTAGTTTATTTGGAAACGTCAAGGAAATAAACTCATTCTGATGAATGGTGTAATTTATACAGAAACGGTCAAGGAAATAAAACTCATACAAATGAATGTAACGTAGTTTATTTGGAAATGTCAAGGAAATAAACTCATACAGATGAATCGTGTAATTTATGCGGAAAATGTCAAGGAAATAAACTCATACAAACAATCATGCCGTTTATTCCGAAGAGGAAATAAACTCATACAGATGAATCATGTAGTTCATTTGAAAACGTTGAAACAGATGAATTATGTAGTTTATTTGGAAACATCAAGAAAATAAAACTCACATAGCCATCATCTATGCTCAATAACAGTGATGGCAACTAAGGGCTCTAAAACGCTCTTTTTTCAAGTGCTCATTTATTTTCTACGTCTTTTCTCGAATAACATTGATGGCAACTAAGGGCTCTAAAACGCTCTTTTTTCAAGTGCTCATTTATTTTCCACGTCTTTTCTCGTGTTCTTATCGTACTCACAAGTCCCTAAGAAGGATTCCTAGAACCTAAAATGGGTTGAGTGCTCAACAAGAAAGGTAAAAAAAATACGAGCGAAGCACAGCTTAAAAACTTCTTGAAACAAAGGATTTTCCAACACGCCATCCATTTATATTACAGTTAGAAGATGGATCCAGTTGGAGAGAGTACGTACTCGAAATCATTGAAATTAAAAGATCATAAATTGTGCACAAATTTGTGGTTTAAATTGTGAGGTTACGGCATGAATATTGATTGTAAATTGAATGTTTCAAGTCCCAGTTGGAATCTTAAAATCCTTGGCTGGCACGAGAAAGAGTATTCTTAAAGTTTCTTTAATGCTATGTTGAGTAAATTTAACGGACGGGGATTTTTTCAATGTCATGACTGCAAGTCTTTGTAAGAAGCAGATTTAATGGGCGTTGAGAAGAAAAAAGTAAACAAAAATTAACGTGACATTCTTCTACACGTGGGTTTCTCACTGACTACACAGATTGCGACTGCAAATATTAAATGACTCTCTAACTTATCCACCAGTTTTCCGATAACATTTGACCGCAATTTCTCTTGAACAAATTTATGTCGACGTTAAATGCGAATTTGTGAAGGTTTTAACGCAATTTCGAGTAAATAATGATGCCTCCATTAGTGCCAATTATCTTCCCATCACCTTGCCTTCCATCTCATGTTTAACGCAGTATTTTTTGCCTGAAATATTTGTGTTAATGATTTAAAATTTCTGGTTTTCAAAAATATCTTGTACAACAAGTGGGACCCATACAAATGTGAAGGTGGTGTGCTTGTTTTTGCAACAAAGGATTAGATTTTACGTATTTAAATCTGAAGGATGGTTTATTAAAATTTATTTGTTGAAATAATTTGAATTTTGTGGATAAAGCATTTGCATGCAGGAATAAATTTACCTTACAATTTTTATGTATAACATCATTTTTTAAATGTATTGATAAATATTTGTATGCAGGAATAAATTTATTTAGTGATTTTTTTAACTAGACCATATATAAAATAAATTTTTTTGGAGTAAAAGTGGTAATATACTAGGAAAATTTTACTATACATAAAATAGTTATTTAAGGTATGGATAGTATTAAATGGTGGAATCTATATGTTTATAATCTTTTTAATTAATGAAATATTTTTTTTTAAGTATAGGTGAATATATAGATCTTAAGTGGAGATACATAAATTGACATATCATTTTCGTATGTGCAAGACATTTCCATCATAGATCTAACCCTAATTTATAAAATTGATTTCTTATAGTGTAAATAGAAATTTATGCAATGAAGACGATACATATTGAAACTATACTTTTTTAGGGAAACAATAGATCGACTTTTAGAATCTTCATTGAGAGCATTCATTCTTTGAAAATGGAGCTAAGCACCTCTCCTTGATGTAGTTTTGTCACCTTTACTTCTAACATTTTTGTATCTCTTGATGATCTTACATCCAAGATTCGTGCCTTTTAGACCACATATCCCCTCACGTTCATATGATGTGATGAATGATAATCAATCTTATTACATCTATGTTTGGTTGGGTCATGATTCCCACGATAATGTTATACCATATGAATATGCAATGCTAGCTTTTTGTATGGATGGCTATAATAATTACTACACCAAGCTCTCATTCCTTATATGATGACATTATGAGCGCTAGTGACAAAATAGTTTATATAATAATTATGATAGTTCTATAGAATGAATCTTTATATACAAATTCTTTTGGTAATTATGAACCTTCAAATGATGATATCTCTTTTATTGTCAAATTTAGATAAAAATAAAGAAATAGAGATTTGCAATGGTTTTATATTGTCATGCCACTTAACATTTTATCTCATATTTTCTAACTATAGTTCATATACATATAGCATGGACTTGAGACATTTGTGACAATTTATCTTTTGATCCCAGACCATCTTCTACCAATGTGGCTTGTGTCTATCCTATAGCTATCTTTTATGCAAAACCTTATTCAAATAATGATGTGATGAACAACGATCAATCTTTTCACATCTATGTTTGGTTGGGTCATGATTCCCGTGGTAATGTTATACACCCTATAATTATGCATTGTTAGATATTCATATGGATGGCTATAATGTTACTACACCATGTTCACATTCCTTGTATGATGCCATTATGAGCCTTAGTGACAAAACATTTTATATACTAATTATGATGGTTCTATAGACGAGTCTTTACATGCACAACGTTTTTTTTTACTAATCATGACCATCCAAATGATGATATATTTATAATTATCAAATTAAAATTAAACTTAAATGATAGAGATTTGCAATAGTTTTGTACTGTCTTGCCACTTGAAATTTTATTTTTTATTTTTCTAACTATAGTTCATATACATATAGCACAGACTTGGAGACATTTGCTAACAGTTTATCTTTTGATCCCAGTTCTCGTCTTCTACCAATGTGGCTTATGCATATCCTATAGCTATCTTTTATTGCAAAACCTTATTCAAACGATGATGTGCTAAACGATGATCAATCTTTTTACATCTATGTTTGGTTGGGTCATGATTCCTATGCTAGTGTTATATCCTATGATTATACATTGTGAGCTATTCATAGGGATGGTTATAAAATTACTCCACTAGGTTTCTCATTCCTTATATGATGGCATTATGAGCCTTAGTGACAAAACATTTTATATAATAATTATGATGGTTATATAGATGAATCTTTACAGATACCATATTTTCTTTTGCTAATTATGAACATTCAAACGATGATATCTTTTTTATTATCAAATTTAGATTAAACTAAAGGTATAGATATTTGCAATGGTTTTATATTGTCTTGCCACATGAAATTTTATTTCATATTTTTCTAATTATAGTTCATATACATATAGCGTGGACTTAGAGACATTTCCTCACAATTTATCTTTTGATCCCAGTTCATCATCTACCATTGTGGCTTATGTCTATCCAATATCTATCTTTTATACAAAACCTTATTCAAATCATGATTATAATATTTGGGAAATGCCCATCAAGGATTAAGAATAGTGCATTGAGATTGTAATCAAACCACTGTACAATTCTATACCACTTAGGTATATAGCCTAAATGTCATCATGTGCATGTTAATAATCAGCAAGTATAGATGACTACACATGTAAGAATGCATTAACTTAAACTCATGTTTGATAATCATGTAGGAAATATTCACTAAGATGTACAATATCATAATGCAACATAATATAAGAAAATGAAGTGCCAATACAATCTACATGAAAAGATGACAAATGATCAACAAGGTATAATATGGCATCATAAAAAGAAAGGTTATGTGAAAGATGAGTATCCATAGATTAAACATGAGATATAGAAGATTGATAATCACATATATTGCACCATCATCTATGATAGGAGATATGTTATTTAAAAAGAATGACTATATGAATGTATGAACATCATAGCATATAGAAGAAAGATCATCATGAGGCGCAGTAATGTCATGAATAGGGGAATGAGGTAAACTGTTATTATGCATGTAGCTGAAAGCATAATAAGGTGTGCAATGTTTTTGCATGTTTGGATCATCAAAATGAATTATTTTAGCATTTATCACATTTCATCATTTCCATTGAACATATGATCAAGAATTTATGGATGCATACACTAATAAGTTTTTATATATGTCCTCGTTGTTTTTATTTTTGCTAGCCAACTTAGTATTTTTCATTCAAACAAGGACATCCATCTAGCGTTTAATATAGCTTTTAATGATTTTCCAGGCATTATTTTCATAATATCTTTCAAATTAAAGTTATTATTTTTGTAATGGACCTATGTTGATTATAAAAAAATATAAATATAATATAAAAATATTTAGTACATATGGTACTTTTTAAAAATCTATCATTGGGTGTTACATACCTATAAAATGACTTCATTTGCTGCCCTAAAAAGTGAGGGAAAAGTACCTTTTGATAACATATTCATAAGAGTGGAGGACACTCTATTGAGGACTTCATAAAGAGGGTTTTGATCTAACCCCTAGGCTTAGATCAAATCTATCACCCTTAGATTGAATTGCCCATACATTTTTTAATGAAAAAGATGATTTCAAGCAAAAATAAAGGTTGTCCTAATGTGGGTCACATTACTGTGCTTCAACCTATGTCCATCTTGCATGGTGTATTACGAGGTAGATCTTCCCTAGGTATGTAGTCATCACCATCATAATAGTGAGAACTAATCAACTCCATGAAGGAGAGAAAAGATGAGACATGAGAGAATAAAATATTCTTAAAGGATATATCCCTACCTTTAATATTATATATCATGAGAATATCAAGGATGGATGGATGGTGTATAATGAAAGATAAGAATATACAAAAAATTAAATATCTACAATTGTAGATAACTCAAGGAACAAGTACTATAAGTGTCATAATGATAAAATAATCTAGGGTGGGATGGTGGGATAAAAGATAAATAACTACAACCATAAGAAAAAAATATTAGCATATAAAATCCAAACGTTAAAAACATTAAAAAATAAGAATGATCAAAGTTATATTAGATCAAAAAATATTGTTCAAAATTCTAGAGGAAGGAAATTTTTGTATGACTAACTAGGTTCATAAAAATGTAAGGAATTTTTTTTCTTAAGCTTAGTTTAATCCAATAGCATACATACACACAAGCATAATGAACCTAAACCAATTGATGATACTAGTTCAGAACCAGAATTTGATAATTTATAGATGTAGATGATAATTTATAAAATATTCTGAAAGGACATATCCCTACCTTTAATATTATATATTACGAGAATATCAAGGATGGATGGATGATGTATAATGAAAGATAAGAACTTACACAAATTTAAATATGTACAAATGTAGATAACTCAAGGAACAAGTACTATTAAGTGTCATAATGATAAAAGAATCTAGGGTAGGATGGTGGGATAAAAGATAAATAACTACAACCATAAGAAAATATATTAGCTCATAGAAAATCCAAACTTTAGAAGCATTAAAAAATAAGAATGATCAAAGTTATATTAGATCAAAAAACATTGTTCAAAATTCTAGAGGAAGGAAATTTTTGTATGATTAACTAGGTTCATAAAATTGTAAGGTTTTTTTTCTTCTTAAGATTAGTCTAATCCAATAGCATACATACACATAAGTATAATGAACCCAAACCAACTGATGATGCTAGTTCAGAACCACAATTTGATAATTTATAATAACTATTTGAAGAAATATAAATCACAACAAACAACAATACTTAGCTCTATATCCAAAGAAGGAATAATCAAAGGAGTGCAATTTGAATGATTCAAGATCTAATCTATAATTAATGACATCTAATCTATAATTAATGAAATTTTTGCAATTTCCTTAGAACGAAAATATTTTTTTCACTCTATCCAAGGATGAGTTTATGGATCAAGGACATGAGTTTGTTATTGTAGGTTTGCTCATAAACTTAGATCCTAATATGCCCTAGTTTCTATTGGTTCGATCTTAATATATGAAGGTTAGAGGTATTTATATATACCTTGCTAGAGCTAATATTAAGTCACAAGGGGACATGTTCTCCTAAGTTAATCCTTAGAAATTTGTATCAAATAAAATTAATGATATTTAGACAACATATGCTCCTAGAAATATCATGCATAATTAGATTCCTTTTAGTATTCCAATCTAAATGTTTAAATGCAAATGATCGATTGATATAGCTCTCAAATCATGGATGTGTTAAATGAACACATCATAGGCCTTTAAATAGAAAGACATAGCAACACATCATAAAGTATTTGTTTAGTTGGTTCTATACATGGAATGTTGAAAGTAACAATATGATTTATTTTGATTTTAATCATGGATGTGTAAAATGAACACATCATAGGCCTTTAAATACAAAGACATAGCAACACATCATAAAGTATTTGTTTAGTTGGTTCTATACATGGAATGTTGAAAGTAACAATATGATTTCTTTTGATTTTAATCATGGATGTGTAAAATGAACACATCATAGGCCTTTAAATACAAAGACATAGCAACACAACATAAAATATTTGTTTAGTTGGTTCTATATAGGGAATGTTGAAAGTAACAATATGATTTCTTTTGATTTTAATATTTAAGTTTAGAAAGGATGAGTTAATGCCTATGAGGAGGTCCCCACAACTACAAAATTTTCCTAGTGCATTAGAGTGAATAAGATGTGTATAGAAGCACATGTGCATGAGTAAGTATAATAAATAAGTTAATTGAGTTAATGTAAGAGGATCCATATAGATAGAGGTGGGTGATTGGTAAGTGTATATGAACGTGTAATGAATAAGTAGGCGAGAGAGGACAAGGGACCTAACTTTGAACAAATTTATTTTTATTTTTCATTAAAAGATACATTTTATAACCCAAGAAATATTAATTGATATTATTTAAATTTATAATTAATACACGATATTGAATATCTTATTTTATATACTTTGACATGTTTTGGAAAAAAAGTATGTATGAAAAGGGAAATTTAGGTTCCTTAAATTTTCCTAGGCTAATTTTTTTAATATCTTATTGTAATGAATATATACTTTGACATGTTTTGAAAAATATATATGTTTGAAAATGTAATATAATATTCTTTAATTTTTCTTAGATTAATTAAATAAATAAAAAATTAAACACAAATTAATCGAGAGATACAATGTGGGGTGTAGGTGGAGTGGAACGGAATGTATCATCTACTATCTTGGTAAGCCATAAATAACTATTAATGAGGAAAGAAAATACTTAGCTCTATAATTAAAAATTGATTGATTGTTGGTTGATAAGATATTGATGTGTCTTAGAATCTAATAATGTATTAAGATGTCCATAATATGAATGAGAGTTGTAATATTCTTTTCTATTCTAAGTTGAGTCACCTTTATGTGAATATGAATTTGCTCTACGACTATGAACTCACTCCATGGTGCTCTTTGCATTTGTGAAAGGAAAACTACAAAATAGTGATTCTTTTAAAAATTTATTGGATATATCAATAGACCAAATGCAAAGAAGTCAAAAAAAATCTTAATTTTTCTAAGTTAATTAGGTAAGTAAACATTAAATCAATTTAAAGATATGATGTGTGGTACATAAAATGTAATAATGTGTTAGATATCCAAAATGGACGAGAATTAAAATATTCTTCCTTATTCTATGTTGCTATCTTCAAGTGAATTGTATACTTGTTGTTTCTATGAAATACGTTTGTGATACCCTTAAAATTCTTGAAAATACTAAATAACGATTTAAAAAAAACATTTGATATATTAATACATCAAATGCAAAATGACCCCCAAAAATGGAGAATCAAATTTAATTTTTGAATACTTAGATAATAATAATAACATATCGAGGATAGAATAGAATGAGAATTAGAATATCCTTTCCTACTATATGTTGAGTGTGAACTCGTTCTATGTTTATGAACCAAGTTTGTGGCGCTCTTTAAATTCTTGAAAGAAAAATTAAATATAATGATATTTTTTTAATTTTTATTTGATGTATTAATAAATCAAATGGAAAAAAGCCAAAAAAGAGCCTTCAATTTTCTTACATTAATTAGGTAAGTAAACATTAAATCATTCTAAAGATACAATGTGGGGCACAACTCGAGTGGAATGAAATTGATCATCTAATACCATAGCGAGTCATAAATAGCTATTAATGAGGAAAGATAATGCTTACCTTTATAATCAAAGATTAATTGTTGATTGATGAAGATATCTATGAGCCTTACATACTAATAATGTGTTAGATATCAAATATATGGATGATAATTAGAAAATTCTTCCCTATTCTATGCTGTCATATTCAAGTAAGTATATACTCTCTCTATGAACTTTGTGATACCCTTAAAATTCTTCAAAAGAAAATTACTAAATAACAATTTTTTAAATTTTTATTTGTCTATGGATATAAACTCTCTATGAACTCTAGAATACGAATGAGAATTAGAATTAGAATATCCGTTCTTATCTGAACTAAGTGTGAATATAAGCTTGTTCTTTGAATTTTTGAAAGGAAAGCTACAAAATATTGATATTTTTAATTTTTATTTGAAATATTAAAATAAAATACAAAAACGTCAAAATAAAATTCATAATTTTTTTTTCTTCTGTTAATTAATTAGGTACATAAACATTAAATCAATCTAAAGATATAATGTGTGGTGCAAGTGGGTTGGAATGAAATTGATTATCTAATAGGATAGTGAGTCATAAATAACTATTAATGAGGAAAGAAAATATTTAATGTTATAATCAAAGATTAATTGTTCATTGATAAAGACATTGGTGGATCTTAGAATTTTATAGCAAATTTATATAAGCTTGTTCTATGCCTATGAGTTCAATTTGTGGTGCTCTTTGAATTCTTGAAAGGAAAGCTACAAAATAATGACATTTTTAATTTTTATTTGAAATATTAAAATAAAATACAAAAATGTCAAAATAAAATTCTTAATTTTTCTTTAGTCAATTAATTAGGTACATAAACAATAAATCAATGTAAAGATACAATGTGGGGTGCAACTAGAATGGAATGAAATTGATCATCTAATACCATAGTGAATCAGAATTAGCTATTAATGAAGAAAGAGAATACTTAATTTTATGATCAAAGATTAATTGTTCATTGATAAAGACATTGGTGGATCTTAGAATTACATAGTTCATTACATATCTAGAATATGAATGAAAATAAGAATACTCTTCCTTATTTTATGATACTCTCTTCAAATGAATATAAACAATCTATGAATTTGGTTTGTGATACCTTTGATTTTGATTTCACTACTAAAAAATAGTTTATGAATTGGTAGATCTTACAGTTACATAGTTCATTACATATCCAGAATATGAATGAAAATTAGAATATTCTTCTTTATTCTATGATACTTTCTTCAAATGAATATAAACAGATTATGAATTTGGTTTGTGATACCTTTGATTTTGATTTCATGGAAGGGAAACTACTAAATAATAGTTTATCAATTGGTGGATCTTACAATTACATAGTGAATTAGATATCTAGAATATGAATGAAAATTAGAATATTCTTCTTTATTCTATGACACTCTCTTCAAATGAATATGTTCTTTTGATGAATAATTGATGTGTCTGGTTGTTTGCTATCCATGAATAAGTGACTCTTCCGGGATCTTGTATCCCGAGCCCCTTTTTGGTGAATAGTGTACTTGATACTTTATATTAATGGAAAATGCCTCTATTCATAAAAAATATAAATAGTCTATGAATTCGGTTTGTGATACCTTTGATTTTGATTTCATAGATGGAAAACTACTAAATAATAATATAAGCTTATTCTATGCCTATGAGTTCAATTTGTGGTGCTCTTTGAATTCTTGAAAGGAAAGCTACAAAATAATGATATTTTAAATTTTTATTTGAAATATTAAAATAAAATACAAAAATGTCAAAATAAATTTCTTAATTTTTCTTCAGTCAGTTAATTAGGTACATAAACATTAAATCAATGGGTGATACCACAATAGTGGGTTACACTTTTTTGGAGGAAGGAATTCTTCACAAAATCTGCAAGGTGGGAAATTTAGTCGGTTACTTTCGATAGAAAGTACCTGATTATTTCGATCAAAGCATTCTTATTTTCGATCGAAACTACCTTTTTTGCCTAGTTTCGATCGAAACTAACTAGTGAAGATTTTGGTGGGTTTCAACCCATGCCGACATTAAACTAAGAAAGTACTTTCTATCGAAACTAATTAGTTTCGATCGAAAGTACTTTCTATCGAAAGTCTTTGAATAGAGGCCATTTCCAAAGGCTAACAAAAATCTGCAGTTTTCATGGCTTCGAGGCTCAAGCGTGGGGCTCAAATGGAAGAATAGGGAGGTGTCCTTTTGCATCACACAAGTACTATGAATGAGCTTTCTAACAAATATATATTTGACAATTTTTGAATTAATTAGGTCTATGTTTATTGGCGTGCATCGAATGTAGGCTTTTTATCGAATATAAACCTCCAAGTTTGACATTCAATGAAAAATAGTAGAAAAGAGAATTTTTTTTTTGAAAAATAACAGTGCCCTTCTGCTTAGAGTCTTCTTTCTATCAAAAAAAATTTTTGAATTTCAATAAATATAGAACAAGTTATCAGCTACGGAGTCAAGGTATGCCAAAATTACGGTTGACTCTACTTCAAACGTTCATAAAATATGCAATAATCATGATAATGTCATCAAACCAATTGCATGCCCTCCGTATGGATGTTACAAAACCAAATTCGAAAGAAGCGCATTGATATCTATTTTAGAAAAAAAGTTATGTTGTA
>MU224645.1:703611-716022 GCA_018584345.1 Thuja plicata
GTGTAAAGTGTTATCTGTATGTGCATTTACTTTGTATCAATCTGGATTAATAAGTATAAGATAAAGATTTAAAGTTGCAGATAACTGATTCACCCCCCCTCTTAGTTATCTCTGAAGTATTCTAACAGTGCCATCTGATGCATGTTTGGGATCCTGCACATTTTGTGCTTAATTATACTCGCACTATATTATAAAGTGCCATGGGGGGTTTGATGTTTTCTTTGTTTTCCATCTACCTTTGTCAAGTGAGTTTTCCTTCCATGAAATTAGCCTCATGATGTGTTTCAAGAGAGTAATCCTTTCACGACACCATCCTTTATATGTGTTTGTATGTTCTTCATCATGTAGTTATTCTTGGGAGTCTGGTTCAGTGTACCTATCATACCTCTCCCTGCTCAATATTATGGGTGGGGGGGGTATCTCCTATTGGTTCTAATGCTTCCTTGGTTTGATGGAGTGATCTATGTATTTAGTATTTTTTCCTACGTACTAGGCGTATGCAGTGGCTGGGTACCTATGCATTTTTCTGAGATGGATCATTTACCATATGGACACTCTTTCATTCATATTTTGGAGGCATCCTTCTATCTTTGATTGATCAACTCTTCAGGCTTTGTTTACAGTCTTCTCTACCTAATCATGTTCTATTACAGTGGAGGTTCCAACAGTTATTCTTTGATAGTGTTTGCAGCTTCATGCTTCAGAGGTGTCCTACATGTTCTTCCTTTGTTCCTATTCTTCTGGGACATTCTCTAGTTGGAGGCTTCTTAAGTCCTTCACTAGTCTTCATCTCTTTTCAGAGAGGAGTTTTTCCCACTGGGTTTTCTCCTTTTTCTCCTCTTTACAGAGATTTTTTGTACTTGGGTACCTGATCAAGCCTTGTTGTTGGGACCCATTTTCCTGCTTTCAGTTGTTGTTCCTAGGTTTTTAGCTTCTCCCTAAGTTTATCTTAAGGGGGGTGTTAGAGTAAAAAGGTATTTTCACTTATTAATTAAATCATTATTGATTTATTTATTAAGTCACTTTTTATCTCACACTTAAGCTAAACTTTAGGCATATAATAATTAATTCTTTATTAATTATTATCATGCAACCTAGGTTTCTCCACCTTTTGGGTATTTGATCTCCTTTACAAGGATTGATCTCTTTGTAATTATTAATTATTTTGTAATTCCATTCCATTATTATTGAATCAATTGAGGATGTTTCCTCTTCCACAGATCTGGTGTTTCTGGCCTCCATAGCTTTTGCTTCTCTCTTTCTGTGACACATGTTTGCATGTAGGTGATTCTTGGGAGTTGTAGGGTTGATATTTTTTCATCAACTCCAATATATTTTAGATAAATTACTATGACTGGACACTTGTTTTTTATTCTTGATCTATTTATGTTCATTTTATGATAGGGGAAGAGATAAGAGAGGTGCTGGATGCCACACTCTCGACCAATTCATTTGGCCTTGAGATCTCTATGGTATATATTTTTGCACTCGGTCATTTAATTTTTTTATCAGTGGACATGCTTGTCTTTTCAATTGTGATAATTAAAAATCATATACTAATTAACATTTTCATCTTATTTTACTTTTGTAGATGTCGTCTACTGCCAGGGGGTGCAATGGGAGGTGGTTGCAGTGGCACACATTGAGAAGGGAAAGGTAATTAAGAGTTTGAGAATGATTATGCATACAATTATCATTGAAGTGTACTAATATTTATTTGCATGGTCTATTTAATAGGGCTTGATGTCCGATGAGGGCATGACACTGGTTGAAGATCCCAACTGCTCGACAATTTCATTTGGCCTTGATAGTAACATGTTATGTATTTGTATACTTAGTTGTTTACATTTTTGAACTCTTTACATGATTTTCATTTAGATTGTCATTATTTTAAATCTATATTAACTGACATTTTCATATTATTTTGTTATTGTAGGTAACACTAAGTGTGAGGGAGGTACATCATAAGAGATTTACATCCTTGTTGACTGCATTGACACTGCCAGAAGAAGACACACCCACACAGGTACATTTTTTATTTTAATTCAGGAGCGTAGTAAATTTATGTTCCTATCAACGAAAAGTTTATAGGATAATTTATTAAATTATTCTTGTGAACATATATAGGTTGGTGTTCTCAGTCTTGACGATATGCCTTCACAACACAAGACATATTTTGGGACTCCTCACTGCGTTAGGAGACGTAGAGTAGAGGTACATATAATAATTCAATTTTAAATTTCAATTTAGTTTAATTTATAGTTTAAATAATCTCAATTGCGGTTTGGATTTTTGTTTTGTGCAGGATCCTTTGGAGCCGAAGAGTGCCTCAAAGAGGATCCATTTTGATGATCCATCAGTACCCTAGGATGTCATAGACACATTCAGTTGTCATATGTATATTTTGTACACATTTTGAGAGGGCATATGCCACATTTTGTAAAACTTTGTTCCGGTTGATATTTATGCCATATTTGTATATGGACATGCATTCTTATTATAAAATTTCATATATAGAATATGAGTTTGGATATAATTTCTTCCTTATATACAATAAATGTATTAATCATGTTTATGGATTCATTACATGGTTTTTCTAATGTGAGATTCATTGTTACTATGTAATTTCAATACTATTTGATGTGTCTGGAAAATATATGTTTCAATATTTATTCTATATGTGTTTCCATAATATTTGTTATTTTTTAGTTTTCAATGATACACATACATCACTATACGTTAAAATCAAATAAATTAATAAACAATGAATGATATATAATAAATTTGGTAGTTAACATACATAACATACATAGTTACCATAATAGGACCCGTTATTTGGTAGTTCGAAAAATGACTTTTCCTCTTATTTATATCTTCATGATGTTAGAGTCACAACCTTTCATTATTAAAACCTTTCTAAAGAGTCACAACCCTTCATATTTTATTCCCTTTGAAAGAGTCACAACCTTTCATAATTATGAAATTAGGAGAGAGTTGCGATCCTTCACAAGGTTGCCTTTGGAAGATTTTTG
The DNA here is from genome assembly GCA_018584345.1 of Thuja plicata. Lineage (NCBI taxonomy): Eukaryota > Viridiplantae > Streptophyta > Pinopsida > Cupressales > Cupressaceae > Thuja > Thuja plicata. Next base: position 706,644 of record MU224645.1, read on the forward strand.
TTCATCGTGGGGTTGAACTATCAGCGTGAACACATCTAGTTGTATGATTTTAACCTAGGCATGGGCCCATTTTTCTTCCCCACAAATTGAAACTCTTGACACCATACCCTACTGGCGATGTCCCTTAAGTTCCCTAAGTGCACAAAACTGTCAAACTTTGACATACTATTTATGGAAATCCGTGGCACTTGCAGTAGATCTTCTTGAACCTATAAGCTTGCGTGAGACCCCTCTATAATAATATATCTTATATTTTGGAGCATCAAAGTGGTTTTAATAGGGAAATGATTTTTTTGATAACACTGAAAGTGTGAAATGAATTTAATGGAAAGTTGAAAGGTAGCCCAAAAAGCATTTTTTTCATTGTGGGGTTGAACCATTAGCATGAATGCTTCCAATTGGGTGGGTTTACCTTAGGAATGGTCTCATTTTTCCTCCCCACACATCAGAATTCTCGACACCATACCCTGCCGACGATATCCCTTAAGTGCGTTAAGTGAACAAAATGTCAAACTTCGACAGAACATTTCTTGTAATTTGTGGCAATTGTAGTGGATTCGTCTGATCCTATAGGATAGCATGAGGCCCTGATACAATAACCTCTCTTATAGTTTGAAGAATGAAACTATTTTTTGTAGGGAAGCAATTTTTTTGATGACACAAAAGTGTCAAATGCATTCAATGGAAAGTTGTGGGGTATCCCAAAAAGAGTTTTGTTCATTGTGGGTTCAAACTATTAGTGCGTACACATTCGGTTGGGTGGTTTTACCATAGGAATGGTCTTTTTTTACCTCCCCACGTGTTAAAACTCTAAGTGCTATACCCTACTAATGATGTCCCTTAAGTTTCCTAAGTTCACAAAATTGTCAAACTTTGACGAACCATTGCTTGCAATCCGTGGCACCTGTAGTGGATCCGTCCAATCCCATAGGATAGTGTGAGTCCCCTCTACAACAACCTTTCTTATATTTTGAAGAATCTATGTGATTTTAATAGGGAAACAATTTTTTTGATGATGTAAAGAAGTGTCAAATATATTCAATGAAAAGTTGAAAGGTAGCCTAAAAAGATTTATGTTCATCATGGGATCACACCATCAGTGTGAACATGTTCAGTTGGGCAGGTTTACCCTAGAAATGGTCCCATTTTTTCTCCCCACCCATTAGAAATCTCAATGCCATACCCTAATAGTGATGTCCCTTAAGTACCATAAGTGCATAAAACTACCAAACTTTGATAGACCATTTATTGCAATCTGTGGCACCTATGGTGGATCCATTTGATCCTATAGGATCGCATGAGGCCCATCTACAATAAAATCCAATGGAAATTTGAAAGGTAGCCTAAAAAGAGCTTTGTTCATTGTGGGGTTGAACCGTCAGTATGAACGCTTCTAGTTGTGCATTTTTACACTAGGCATGGTCTCATTTTTCCTCTCCACTTGCCAGAAATCTTGACTCCACACCCTACCAATGATGTCCCTTAAGTTCCCTAATGAACCTAAGCAATTTATAGAACCTAGGACAGTTGTAATGAGCCTAGGACAATCGTAATGGACCTAAGATAATCATAATGGACCTAGGGTGAACCCAATGACCCTAGGAAAACCTACTGAGCCTAGGAAAAACCTAATGAACCTAGGAAAATCGATGTTAGGATTTTATAGATCATCATTTTTTATGTAGTCAAGGATGGAAGAACCTCAAAAGATCAGTCTGATCCTTGCAGCCACTACAACACCATGGAAACAAAAAGAAAAATAAGAAAAGATGGAAATAAATGAGAGAATAGTCTTCTATTATTCTCACAAAATCATTTACAAACAATCTGCAACATGTATGCCAAGCATACATACCTAATTACGATCAGAAAACCTCTTACAAACCCTAGCCAACAAATGCCAAATATTCTTATGAAAATAAAATGTCCCTTAGGAACAAGTCCATAAGCTTATAAAGAAATCACAACATTTGGTCAACCCAGAAAACATTACATTTCCTAATAATTGAGAAAAGATGTTATAACAAATAGGTTTGGACCCAAATCATCTGGAACAAAATCCAATAAGAGAAATAAGTCAGGCTCAAACGTATCACTGAGCTAACATAATCGCACATGGAGATTCCAATCGGTAGATCGAAAAAATGATTAGAAAACAAAATGACTGGCTGAGAAAATGAAGAACATGATAGTCATGAAAAGAATCTATAAAATCTCATGCGTGATGAATCTAAATAAAGTGCGATCATAGGATAAGCTCCAGCATGAAGCCACGAACACACTATAGCGACCACAACTCAAAAGAACAACTACAAATCAACCACTAATAGAAAAATAGACTGATCAAACAAGAAACCAAATATTTTTGGTTGGTGCAAGATTGCTAAGAATCCCAAGATGCTGGACTACATCAATTTTGATCCCAAATGACGTAGATGAGGTACTCTATCTTCCTCAGATGTTGTAACAATTATGTCATCCTTTTCTCATCAGGTGAAATAATCATGAATATCTTTATAGTACAGTGTGCAATCAATTTTATTTAAATTTTTGTTCTTAATCAACACATTACAAGAGCTTAATAAAAAAATTAGGATACATAATGAAGACATTATAAGAGCTTCATCAATATTTTAGAAAGAAGTCATATTAGATATTATTGTTTTGTCATTTCACATCATAAATAGAAATGCACTATACCATCTACAAAGACATCAATGCTATCAAAAAATACTAGATACTCATGTCCTCATGTAAAAATACATTGTATATCACCAATACAACCACATCATGTATAAATACATCAATACTATAAAAAATCCTAGATACTCATGTACAAATACACCGTATATCAACAATACAACCACATAATTTATAAATACATAAATTCTATATAAATATCCTAGATACACAACTAATACATTTGGTTATGATATTTGTGCTTCATAATGTATAGCTCCAACCATTGGTGCTCTCGAAGATACCTACATTGCAATAGTGTACAAATTATCAGTATTAGAGAAATAATACTAACTAAATGTACAAATAAAAAATGAAAGTAAGATAAAATCCAAAGCATGGTAGTGGAATCTTGTATGTCCATCGTATTTGTAATCCATACATTCCCAAGGCATGAGAAGGCTAATTTTATTGACAAGAAATGTTATAGTACCAAAACATAATGAATTGGATGAACCAAAAAACATGATGAACCTAAGCATATTAAACTTTGATGCCATTTGGTATGAGCTATTTAAGTGTGCATGAATCTTGTATGTCCATCATGTATTTGTAATCAACTGCATTTTCAATCCACGAGAGGGCTTAGTTTATTGACCAAAAAAAATAAAGAAGCAAGCTGCAATTAATGTATTGAATCTAAGCATAATGAATGTAATAAACCTTATAGTCATTTCGTACGACCTAGTCAAGTGTTCCTGAAGGGTCATCTCTCTGCTTAAGGGTATTTAATATTGCTTCATGATCAGTATTAATAATAGTCAAAATTTCTTTTGTGTTTGGTCTTCAACAACTTAACATTTACTTCTATAACAAGGTGCAAATACATGAGAATGGTTTTGTGCTTCTCACAGTCTTCAAATGCTACTATTCCATTCTTTCTAATCATGTATGTTTATAGCCATGTTCCCATAATAACAACTGAACCAGTAGGGTACGTGAACCCATCATCATCTATCATCGGTTGTTCTAGCTTCTGATTTCCCTGTACATATCATGCCAACTAGTAATCTGATCTCTCATCATTCCCATGTGGTGCAACCAATGCAAAAACATACATCCTGGCTCTAGAAGATCTGAAAGATGGTCGTACTCAACTGAAATTTGCATGTCATCATTTGTCATGGATATTGTTTGAGATAAAGGAGTTAGATATTTTGGAACCCATTCATCCACCCACTCACTTGACTCACACTGATCCCAATCACACTGAAAATAGCTGGGACAAAAATAAGCAACCTCTTGTGTCCAAATGGTCCATGTACTTGCATTTGAGATTTTAAATGAATGTATCTTTGAAGAATATCTAACTATCTAACATTCCAATATGTCTCCTATTGTGCCCTCCTCAACCAACCAAAATAATCCGTGCACTATTGAATCAAGTGTTCCTCCCTGTGACAATGTTGAACTACACCAACCAACAATAGAATGAGAATCACAAAGTGTAGCTCTTTAAATCCTCAATTTATCCTTAACTAAAGCTCTCTTCAAACATGCACCCGCTCCATCACGCTCCTCTTTCCAATGCCCATCTTAAAAAAAACTCCAAATATGAGGTACATCCCTCTCTGCATGCATTCTACTCAACCAATAAAACATTCGAGTATTCTTGAATTGACCCATGCATTTATCTAACCAAATGAGATGTCTATCCATTGCAATATCTTTTTCATGCAAGAAATTAAAAAAATTCTCAAAATAATGTTGCACATACTCGAAAAAGTGATATCTAACGTTACTCATAAAAAATGGTACTCTTTGATTATCTTCATGTCGTGTTCTCTACTATCAGGGGAATTCCTATATGTTATGTGAACAAAAATAACAATCTAAATGAAATTGTAATACTAATCTTTCAACTCATTCTATGGCTGCAGTGTGTATTTTTCTGCGGAGTTAACCACCGATATAATAGTGCTAATTGTGAAATAATCCTTACACATCCTGAATTGCTGATCCAACCACTGAGACATGTGACTATGCCTTGCATACTTGTAGAAAATATTTTCCTTGAAATCTAAAATAAAATCAGAAACACTGCATTCTTTTGTAACCAACTCACATCTGGAACCTTCACCTCCACTCTTCAAAGTATATTTGACAATGTCATAATTTTTTTTGAACAATTTTCTTTCCAAATTCATGTTCACTGCCCTCATGAAAAAATTAAACAAACTTCCATATTGTGAGCACTTATCGTTTAAATAATCATTTCTATAGAACAAACAACTATCATCTCTAGGACATAAAAATTGATCTAGAAAGTCTCTTGATGATTTGGAAGATGACTCACACGACAATCCTATAATATTTTGTTAACTTATGAAAAGTAGAGTGAATGTAGCGTAATATATCGTGGTGCATTGAAAAATCCATATGTTATTTGAAATAACACATATTTATAATCTTAAGAGGTACACAATAAAATGGCTTTAAGGATTCAAATGCCCTTTGTGATATATGTAGAGTTGGATGTGTCTCACAATTGTTTTTGAAAAAAATTGTTTGACTTACTTACGAGTAATGTCTAGGATGCGGTGTGCGGTCTTGATCGCCAATTCTTAACTTCAAGACGTCCTTAACATTTGGTGACACTTGTGAGTTAGAGTGCCAAAATAGTTGAATTTCCTCCTTCACACTATTGGTTAGATTCTTATCAAAACATGGAAGCCTCCCACCACAAGATCATGTATCATTTTGAAGAGGATCACCAAGTCTTATTCTACTTGCAAGTTCTCTATCCAAAGTTTTGCGATTTATGTTGAAATCAAGACAAGTTTGTCTCATAAAGCGAGCCTTTCTCAAATGATGAATTACTAAGGAGGTTACAATAATAGCCATCGAAGAAGCTCTCTTATCTTTTTCCTTTCTGTTCTTCCCAATAGAATTGAGAGAACTAAAAATATTTCTCACAATTATAGCATTTCTCTCCATTTTCTTGTTCACATGAATCTTCAATTTCACTAGAATAGGTCTCATCTTTTGCATCTTTCACAATTGCACAAAAAGTTGGTATTGATCGGTCAATGTATTCTTACTAAAAAATTCATCAAAAAGTCTTGAAGCCCACAACCAAATGGTTCTTGTTAATCTCTTTCCTTCAAAATTTCTCTTAATGTTCACATCCTTTTCAAGTAACCATTTAGGTGAATTTTAAGGTCTTGAATTTGAAGTTTGTTCTTTTTCCGCATAAGGTAATTCATTTCTCATGTAATTTGGAAATGTATAACGTTCATTTGGTTCATCAACATTATTTTCTATGCCAATCCCAAATTGAATGGATTATTAATGATCTATTACAGGTTTATAATGAAGCCAAGGATAATGGGTGACTAGGGAAGGATATAAATAGGGGATAATCAAACTACTGCTAAAATATGGTGACAAGGAACTTACTAAGAATTAGAGACCAATCACCCTATTGAACGTCTCCTATAAGATCCTAGCAAATTTCCTTTCTCATAGGTTGACTAATTTATCCTTCCCAAATTTATCAATACCACTCAGACATAATTCATTAAGGGAAGATATATTCTTGAAAACCTTATTACCAGCTACGAAGCAATGCATTGGGCCAAGCAAGATGATCACAAAGTTGACCTATGTTTATGTTGGAATTTGAAAAGGCATATGATTGAATAGAGTGGTCCCTTTGTACCATGGTTATTAGAGCCTTTAGATTCCCTCCCAAATTTTGCAAGTGGGTGAAGGTGTTGCTAGCCGATGCAGAAGAACAAGGTGATATTAATGATGATATATTTGTTAGTTTTAAAATCTAGAGATCAATTAATCAAGGATGCCCATTGGTACCCTCCCCTTTTTTCATCGCATCAGATGCTTTGCATTACTTGTTCAGATACGATACCCTTATTCCCAAAATTAGAGCTATCATTTTGCCCAATAAAGAAGAATGAGCATAAATTTGAAATGTGCATATGATACTGCATTATATTTGTTATGATGGATGAATGCAACATGGAATCCTTGCTTTGAAAATTGAAGACATTTTTTATTGTTGTGGGGGATAAGTTATCTTATGCTAAGTCTATAATGTTAAGCTAGCATCCCACCCCTCCATCGTGATTCTTGAAGCATGAGTTTGAATGGGGTGGACCTTCTAAGGTGGTAAGATACTTGAGTATACCATTTTTTATCAGTCCTTGTCTCAAAGATATGTGGGACATGGCCAAGAATAAAATCATGAACAAGATAGGAATGTGGAACAAACAACAACTATCATTGGCTAGTAGAATTCATGTCTATCAAAAGATACTTTCATCATATAACATTTACTACTCCTCTGTGTGGTTACTCAGTGGTTATTAGATGAATGACTTTCAAAATATGATCAGGAACTACTTATGGTCCAATATAGTAAAGGTTTAATAGAAATCTTCATTTGATTAAATGGAATTGGTGCACAATGGAGAAAATGTGGGGTGGCCTTGGGCTCAAAAATCTCAAGATTCAAGGCATGAACCTTGCTGTTAAATGGACACTCAAAGCATTAGAGGGAAATGAACCATGAAAAATATTTATTTGACAAAATATAAACAAAGTTGTCCCTAAGAAGGCTAAATCCTAGAAGGACCTCCCCTTTAGAGATATCTTGGTTTGTTTGTTTCTTAAATCTCCTAAGGGTTCCAGTGTTTTTAAAGGCATTTAGAAAGCTTGGGAATTCAAAGGCCACTCTTTTCCAATAGTTTCCTTGACAATAAGATTACTATACATGGATGCTTCTATATGGTGGAACTTGTAGTACAAGGGAAAAATTCTTTCTCTATTACAAGGGTTCTTTGCCAAAAAATAGAATTGCAGGGGTATGAGATGCTTTAGAGACATTTTTGTTAATGACTATCTCAAATATTGCTATGTCCTCAACACAAAATTTAACACCCCCCCACTCAATGACAACATACACCACTCCTAGAGATCTCCTCTCCGCCCTCAACCCCTCTAAGGTTATCCTTTCTGAGCATAAATGGTTCAACAAGGTTTGCTAGCCTGATGCTATTGAAATGGTTAAACTTTCCCCTAAATGCATATTCACGCATCTCAATAAATGTCAGAATGCCAATTTTTTTAATACTTTTTGGCAAAATATTATAAATACTATATGGAGTAACACCATTGAGCCTACAAAGGTTACTTTCATATGACTCCTTTTGCAAAGGCTTCCATACAAGCCCTTGCATAAGGAGGATGAGGCTTGTAATATCTATAGAGTACTAGATTTTGTTAAGCACATATTTATTGGCTGTTATGTCGCTATTGTAATATCTATAGAGTACCGGATTCTATTAAACACATATTTATTGGTTGTTATGTCGTTAAGGAAATCTGGCACATGTTTTGTTGTGAATTTCATGGTTGGAAAAACAATATTAACTAGATGGATATCCTGATTGGTAAATTTAATTTTGTTTCGAAAAATATGAATTTTTTTTTGTTTCATTCTTTCTACTGAAATATTGTGGCGAATCTAAATATTAAGAAATGAAAAAAAGTTTCAAGTTAGAAGTAGGTCACTTACTGAGTTTTATGGAAAACTAACTTTCCTTAATATCGTGATGCAAGTAACTGTTACCTTGAGGATTTCTAAAAGTAAGTTGAAAAGCTACTTCAGGATGGTTTGGTGACTGGCTTTAGAGATCATGTACAACCAAACATGTGCTAACAATAAAAAAGAGAATCAACCTTTCCTGCAAGGACTGTTAGAACTGGTCAAACAGTACAACAAGAAAGAACTAGGAAGTGAAGTACATAGGCATGATGATGACAACAACAACAAAAACACTAACTAAACAATATATATAGTGATATTGTTCTAATTAAGTAAAAGCAGGTTTTACAAGGACCCGAAACCTTTACAAAAAAAAACCAAAGAGTTCAGCAGGTTTTACAAGGACCTGCAACCTAGAATTTAAAGATACACAGTTTTAAAAGCATAAACAGCTATGCCAAAGCAACAAAATAGAAAGGAACAGCAAGACAGCGAAACGAACATAAAACAGTCCCAAAGATAAAGCGTAAGACAGCAGGGACAACAAAAAACCCAACCAAGAGCGCAGAAAGAACAGCTACATCTCTTTAACCATCTCCTCAGCTTCGAGGACCATGATTTGCATGTTATTAACCAAAGTTTTCAGCTCCTCTGTTTCTTTTTCCTCCTTAGGACTCTTTTTCTTAGCACTGGCTCTGGTGCGCGATCCCGGTCCCGTCTTCTCCACAATGCTGCTGTCTTTTTCCTTATTGATCATTTCCAGTTTATCGATGAGAATTTGAGCATGACCACAGTAAGCTTTCAGGCTTATGAGACATTGTTCCCCTATTTTTTTAACAGATGTCTCCAGTCTTTTAACTTTTTTGTGTAAACTCTTAATTTCTTCATCCCTGTTGTCCTTTTCCATCTTGTCTTTAATTTGATTTATTTTTTTTTCCATGATTTCCACCTTGTTGGCATACTCATCCTGAGCTTCCGAGTTTCCAACAAAATCTCTCATTTCCTTCAGACACTCAGCCACTGGTTTATCCCCTATCCCCATTCTGTTAAGAATTTTCATTTCCTCCTGAGTTTTCTCAACTTGATTTTTTAAAATAACCTGATCACTATACATGTTATTAATCAATCCAGAAA
>MU224645.1:732031-745346 GCA_018584345.1 Thuja plicata
TAGGAATTTCCTTACCAGGTGACAATGAAATAAGGATTCTGGCATCCATATGTGGGATAAGCCTCACAGTTTCATCCATGCGGATGATCTTACCAATTGGTTCAAGCAAATGCGGCAAGAAACGCCATAGAAAAGGAGGAATGTTCTTAACCAGAACCCACCTGGGAGCCGAAAGAGAGAGAACATATTTAATTTTTGTTTTGTTTGTTGATTTTATTGTTATTGTGATATATGATAAATTTAGGGCATGTTATAATTAGTTATTTGAAATAGGAAATTTGATTTGATCTATATTATTTAAATTATGATCAATTAAAGTTTTTAAGAATTATATTTTTCATTTAATTATGTCAAAAGATTTACTATATTTATCTATACTTATATATGGATGCAAAAATGTTTATTAATAAAAAATAGAAGCATTTAATTTGAGGTTTTTTTTTTTTATGAATAGATGTATTTTCCATTAATAAAAAGTATAAAGTACACAAAAAGGGGATCCTTGTCTTCATGGTTTCCCCATACATTGGGCCTCGAAGTGGATCTCGAATAGACCAACCATCTTCTTCATAATTTTCTTCCATTTCTCCTTCCTCGAGCGTGGGACAAATGACAAGAGCCACGAGGGAACTTATCACAAAGTATTTTTGATACTTATATGAATGTAATTTTTTTTAAAATTTCATCATATTTTATTACAAAATGATGTTAGTATTCTTATTAAATATATATAAAACAAAAAATATAGAATAAAATATATAATCATTTAATAATATAATAACAATGATACAATCTTAATTAATTTTTTAATATTTTTGTCAAATATAAAATAAAGATATCATAATATAATAATAATAATATATTTGGTTTGAATCATAAGGGGCCGAGGCCGATAGATATATCAATAAAACATTGAAAAAACATAATAATAATTTAGTACTAAAAGCTTTTTTCCTTTTTTGTATTAATAATAAGGGTATAAAAAATAATTAGACGATCCAGTTCAAAGTATCAAAACATAAATGCCAGAGTTCAGAGGCAACGCCTCAACCGATAGTAACAACAATAACTACATATGACCAAAAAGGAAACAACAAAGAAGGAAGACTAGCTCAGAAGATCATCGAAGGCATCCACCTAGGCATTCCAGCCCATGTTGCCCTCCATCCAGACAATAGAATTCTTTTTCTGAATCTGGTGCAGCAGGAAGATCATCTTGTCTAAAGCCAATTTGCAATTTTTTTGGAGTTCCCGGTTGAATTCTTTAACGGTTCTCTCAAAGAGGTGAAGATTGTCCATGTGGCTTCTCCAAGCCTGCCCATCTTTAACCTCGTAGGCGAAGAAGTTAGCATGTCCTCTCTTAAGAATTCTTTTGAATTTGTCCTTCTCCACCCTCATCATGATTTGGACCTGCAAGAAGATTTTAAAAAATGTGAGACTTTTGAAAGACTCAGTAAGAAGCCTGGAATTACCTTGAAACCTTTCCTCATTCCTGCTCTTCCAGATCTACCATAGAATATTAGAAGAGAGAATATGCCAAAATAGGTTAGAATCCTTTTTAATACCATTAATATCCCCAGTGATGATCTCAAAAATATTAACATTGAAAGGAAAATAAATACCAAACATACGCCAAATTTCTTTGGCAAAGTTGCATTCAAAGAAGATGTGTCTACCAGAGTCGGGCTTATTACAGAATTTACAATATTGCAATGAACTGAAATCATTTTTAATGGGGAGTCTGTCCAAGATGAGAAGCCATTTAAAGCAACTGATTTTAGGTTCTATGGGGGAATTCCATAGTCTACCAAAGATCTTTTTCCATGTGGGGATCTCAAGATTAGTGTGCCAGAGTTTATTAATATGCCCAATGATAGAGTCATTATATCCTATCACCTTGTAAATGTTCTTGGTTTTGAGCTTACTCATCATAGTCCCATCTGACCATTTAACCTTCCTAAGTCTATCAAAGTCAACATGACAACAGGGAGGAAGATTCTTATAGGCCTCACTAATCAAATTATAGGTCCTCTTTTGAGACAAGGGGATGTTAAACCTCGTTCTTAAAGCATCCCAGCTAATTAAGTGATGTTTTTCAAAAATGTCAATAAATTGACATATGCCAAGTTGATGCCAAGATTTAGAAGAACACCCTTGGGAGAGGGCAAGTGGTTTACCAGAGCGGTGTAGGTTCCACCAGATGGACCTTTCACCCACTAGTTGATTATCATCATGGAAAGCCTTATCAGTAGTAAAATTCTTGACGTTGCTCCAGGATTTCCAAATGGATTTGAAAACAGTCGAGCCTTTCAGAATAACCGGAAAGTCTCCAAAAATAAGATCATCAAGAGGGAGGTTCTTCCAAGCTTTAGCATTCTTGGGGAAGCCTCTTTCAATATTACTCCTAATAAGCACTTTCCAGGGATCATCCCCAACAAGTGAGTGAAAAATCCACTTGGCAGCCAAAGCAATCCCCATGGTTTTGAGATCTTTTAACCCTAGCCCCCCAAGGAGCTTGTTAGAGTGGCACCACTCCCATTTCATAGCATGCTATTTCTTGTTACCTTTGCCATCCGACCAAAGGTAATTTCTGATATCTTTCTGGATGTCTAAAATTTGATAATCGCTGAACATCCAGGCAGAGGAATAGTAGATATTGTAAGAGGAAAGTATTTTTTGGCAGACCTGGACCCTTCCAGCAAGGGAAAGAGATCTGTTGTGCCACTTGTTCAACTTCTTAGAGATTTTCTCCTTAACCCAAAGCCACATATCTTTGAGAGAGGGATCAACAGAAAATAGGATACCAAGATACCTGACGATGGTATGAGGCCCACCCCATCGAAATTCATACTTTTGGAACCATGGAGGGGGCTGGTCATCCCACCCAAGACAAATAGATTTGGCATGAGATAATCGGGCCCTAGAGATGGTGCAGAAGATATTGAGCTTCTCAAGAAGAGCTTCAAAGTTAGTTTCAGAGGCTTCATGAAAGATGACAGTATCATCAGCGAATTGGCAGTTGATAAGATCAGAATCATTCAGAAGAGAGATACCTTTCACAAGGCAGGAGAGGGAATCATCTCTAAGAATATAGAACAGGGCATCCACAACAATATCAAACAAGGCAGGAGCAAGCGGGTAGCCTTGTCTAATGGAACGGATAAGGGGGACAGCCTCTGACAGAGACCCATTAACATCAATTTGAGCAAAAGCATCAGTGAGAAGAACTTTAACAACATTACAAAAGAAGGGAGGGAACCCGAAGGCTTCCAACATCATGGAGATGAAGCTCCATTCAATTCTATTGTACACCTTTTCAAAGTCAAGCAAAACCATGGCATAATTTTGTTTAGTGTAATTAGCCCAATTTAAAGTCTCCCAGCTAGTTATTAAGTTTTCAAGAATGTATCTGCCTTTTATGAACCCAGTTTGGGTGGGGAAAATCAGCTTGGGTAGGATTTTTTCAATTCTAATAGCCATAATTTTAGCAAAGATTTTATATGAGACATTCAACAGCGTGATAGGATGCCAGTTTTTAAGCAGGGACTTATCTCCATCTTTAGGTAACAATTTAATGATACCGCTATTTATGTTTCTACCCAGAGTGCCTGAGTTTAAAGCTTCCTTATATATGTCATGAAGATCTTTGCTAATCCAGTCGCTATTGGCCTTGTAAAATTCAACAGACAGCCCATCAGGTCCAGGGGACTTGTCATTTTTAAGGGTACTAATGGCTTGGTCGATTTCCTCTATAGAGATTTCCCTACTGAGCAAAGAGGCATCGACGATGGAAATCATGTTAGGGATGAGATTCTTACATTGATTCCTTAGGTTGTTGGCTCCCTCTGTGTCCTTAGAGGTGAAGAGGGTCCTGTAATAGGTAGCAAAGGCATGTTTTATGTCATCACAATCAGTAATTTCTTGTCCATCAATGACAATTTTGTCAACGTTGGACTACTTTTGGGAGATAAGATTAAAGAAGAATTTGGATTCCCTGTCACCCTCCTGAAGCCAATGTGCCCGAGATCTAATTTGGGCACCTTTAATCTTATACTGTTGATGTTGTCTAAGGGCATCTTTGACCCTAGCCAGGTAGGAAATTAAAGATTCATCCGATGGGTTATCTTGGATTCTATTTTCAGCCTCTAAGAGGTTATCATTAAGAATTCTCTCAGTGAACCTAGATTCTTTCACCTTTTTCTGGCCAAGAGTTCTCAGTAAATTCTGCCAGGTATCAATGTTAATATTCCATCTGTCAATGTGGGAGATGTAGGAGAACTGGTTTTTGTTAAGATTGTTGATGAGGTTAATAGCCATAAGGATGTCCTTATCAAGCAGAAGGTTGGTGTTAAGAATGAATTTAGATTTGGGGGGGTTAATCTGAGTAGAGCAGTTGTTTAGCTTAAGAAAGATAAAAATTGGATGGTGATCAGATAGGGTGGTAGGGGTGATCTAGACAATATTATCAAAAGCATCAGGCATGATCGAGAAGAAATTCTTGTTGGCATAAAAGTGGTCCAACCTAGAGTAAATTCTATTAGGACCCTTTTGGAAATTGCACCAGGTGTGCCATAAGCCAAGATTGGAGCTCTTGGTATTAGCCAGAGGGTCGAAAAGGAGTTTATTCTATTTAAATTTGTCCCATTGAGTCTTCTCAGAGCCTTTCCAGCTAAAGGGGAGGCCACCATACTTATCCTCCTGGGACTCAATCATGTTGTAGTCCCCTCCAAAACACCAGGGTATGTTAGGAAGAGCGTCGAGCCAGGCACAAAGCTGAGTTCTTTCCTTGTAGTCGTTGGAGGCATACACAAAACAAATGCCAAAAACCATATTTTTAACCTTAAATGTAATCCATAAGGCTCCGTTGCATGGGGAAATGCCGCAATCAGTAATAGCTTTTTCCCATTTGGGGTTAATTAAAAGAGCAATTCCTCCTCTGCCCCTAGGGTGTTGAGTAGAAAATTTAATGGCATCTTTCCAAATGAAATTAAGGTTGGATTCGAGAGTGAATCCAGTTGCTTTGATTTCTTGCAACATCAAGAAGTCGGTGGAGTTAACAGAATTGAGAAAACGTCTTATAATATGTTTTCTATCTGGGGATTCAAGACCCCTAATGTTCCATGAAATGCACTTCATGAGGAAACATTATGGGGGGAAGAACCACCAGTACCCGCAGCTTCATCAATAGGTATTGTAGTATCCACAGAGTTTCCTCCCTTCTTTTTAACCGATGGCTATTTGTTTTTTGAGCCTAATGGTCTTCCTCTTCGTTTAGAAGAAGGAATCTCATTCATAAGCTCTAGCTCATCGTCCGAAAAGACTTGTGAGGTGTTATCAAGATCCATAAAAGGGTTTGGTGAGCAAAGGTGGCTAAGAGTGAGTGAGGTATCGGCCGGTATAATTTCAACTACAAATTCATCAGAGATTTCTTTAAACATTTTTGGGTAATGGATGGGGGTGACAAAGTCCATGGTAGATTTCTTTGTATTACACATCCGGGCTGAAGGTGAGTCGAAAAGAGCAGGGAGCTTAGGGGAATTACCATTAGTGGTGAAGGGAATACAAATGGGCGGGGTCACCGTCTGTGATTGCTCATTCAAAGAAAGGTTTGGATTTTTGGCCTGCTTTTTCCTCTTTTTTGAGACCGGAAGGAAGCCATCGGTGGGGTTGGAATCCAAGCAGGGAGAAGCATGCTGGGCGGGAACCGATGGTTGCAAATCAGGGAGAGGTGCAATTGTGGGAGGATCGATCTGTGGGGTGGTCGACAGTGGGGCTTTACAAGATGAAGGCTTGGGGTTGCAAAAAGGAAGGTTTCCAGCTTCATGTTTATTCAGGGTTTTATTCGGGGAAGGGCTTCTATTGAGAATAGGACAATCCTTCCGACGATGACCCTCCTTTCTACAAAGAAAGCAGGCGTTAAGACCACCCAGAATTTCCATGGGGAAAGCATAGGACTCCGAATCAATGGTTATATTGATCTCATTAGGTATATCTTTCCCAGGGTTGAGGGAGAGCAGAATTCAGGCATCCATGTGCGGGACAAGTCGAGCCGTTTCATCCATCCTGATAAATTTTCCTATAGGTTCCAGAAGTTGCAGAATAAATCACCATAGAAAGGGCAGAATATTTTTAACTAAAATCCATCTGGGTGCAGAAAGAGCCAAAATTTCTTCATTAACGGCTTCAGGGGTCTAGGCCATGGCTCGAAAAGATGTGTTACCAACTGTCCAGTATTGTCGCTTATGTATGGCAGCTTGAGTTTCTTGGTTGTTAAAAAAAATAACAAACAAACCTCTCTGTAGTTGCCTACAGAAAGAGATGTGAAAACCTAATTTAAGGTTCCAAAAATTGTTGAACCAGTCATCCAAAAATTTACGGGGAGGGCACTTTTCAATTTCCACAACCGCGAAGAAAATGACAGAATTCTTAAGCCTACTCTTTTCATTCCTAATTTCTATTAACATTTCCGAATTAGGAGTAATAGAGAAAGATTGCGGGGTAAGCCCAGGGTTCTTACCAAGTTCTTCGGCTTCATTTGATGGAGCAGGGTTGAATTTCACGCTGGCGTCAATGGAGGCAAGAGCGACAGCTTTGGAGAAAGATTTAGGTTTAGGATTAATAGTATGTTCGGCATGTTTAGTGTTAAAGGATTCACTAGGGTTGTCAGTTTCCATTGAAGTCTCTATTAATGGCGGTTTAGGGATTGCAGGTACGGAGCCAGACGAACAGCTAAGAGGATTTTTAAAAATAGATAAATTAACATTGTGCAGTAAGGAAAGATCACACCTATCTTCTGCGGATGACGAAATATTCGTGTTGGAGTTCCCAATGGCGCCAGCGGAGCAAGTTGTTTGGATAGGTGGAGGATCCCGAGCAGTAGGGCAGACCGGATCCGGAGGTTTCTTTGTCATGGTAGAATCCGGCGGTTTTCGCATTGATCGCAGAGTAGACATCTTCATCAAGTTTAATAATAATCCCTTTTTCCTTTTTTCTAAAAAATTAATTAAAGTATAAAAATATAATAACAAGATTATAGTAAAACATAACCATATTATATACCATTCAATATTTTTATTGTCATCAATTCCCTTTACCACACCTCATATAAATTAATTAAATAAATTATATTTATTTAATTAATTATTTTCACTTTTTATTTGACATTATTCAAATAAATTAAGATGGGTTATTTTAAATAATTATTTTCTAATATTCATTTCAATATCAAATTCAACATTTATTTATATTCATAATTTCCATCATTTGCATTTCAAAAATTAAATAAATATAATCTATTGATTTAATTACTTATTTTCATTGAAATCATTAGTTGATTCAAATCAATATTTAATTTAGCCAATTATTTGCACTTTCCAAATTTTAATCAATACAAATATTTCTCACAATTGAATCTTGGGCATGAATTAAAAAATAATCATGTCTCCCCATTGTATTTCTCACAATTGAATTTTGGACGTGAATCTAAAAAATAATAATGTCTCCCCATGTAAAAAATCTGAGTGCTTTACTATTTTATTTTATTTTTAAAATGACTTTATGATCTTCACCTTGTATTTCTTTAAAAAGAACTATTACATTCAACTTCTCTCGTGCAACAATTAGATATCTTATATTGATTTTCTAAATCAATTCTACTCTTGATGTAATAACAACTCTTTAGACTTAACCTTTTTCTAATTTAAACTTTATTTGATTGTCATGCGTTCATTCAATTGTATATTTAGATAATCATATATTTAGGTATTCATTCATCAAATAAGACATATAATTATGTGGCTAGAGATTTAAACTTAGGTGTACTTAATGGCCTTAAGTCTCTCTTGAATGACTACACTTTCTTAAATAAATTTGGCCTTGAGTCTTAAGAGTTAACCAAACTCAAATTGAATTCATTTAACTATATAGTATTTTATCTTTAAAATTTTTAATACTTTTAATAGATGTTTCTTTATGATCTTAAATTATTTATTACTTCTTTGAATTTATTAAGCATTAAGCAAGGATTTTTGTATTCCACTTTTAAGAATAACCTTCTAACCTCATTCTAAAAATTGTATACTACTAACATTTTCAACAAAATTAAGGTACGATATAGATGTAGTTTAGTTTTCTATTATAGGTTTTATGTGAACTATTGAATGTGGGTATACAACCATTCTAGGACCCCTTTTCTTTAGATAACTTCTATGCTATTTATAAAAGAAAACATTGATTAAGTACTTTATTCTCATTAACTAATATTTATTTATTATTACATTCTAATTCTAGTCCTAATAAAGTATTTAGTCATGTTGACTAAAATTTAATATCAACATCTCCCTACTATATAAAATCTCTTTAAATGAATATCAATCAAAACATAAACATTAAATATTATAATTTATTTATCTTTATTAATGTAAATCTAATGTTAAATATTTGAGAAATATTTTATATTATTTGAATTTAAATTGTATAATAAAACACACTTTTTTTTGTAGCTATTGTAAATGATAGATGGATAATTCAAAGTGCAAAATATTAGTCTTAAATGTAATACCTAATGTTACTAAACGGTTTGGTATTAATATTTTGTAATACTTAGTCATTATGAATGCAAAATATGATACTAATTAATTTTAAAAAGTAAATTAAGTAAAGTTTTAAAAATAAAATAAATAATAAGTATTTTACAAAATTAATTAATCTAGAATAAATAACCTACTAAAATTGCATGGAAATATATAAAAGAAATTAAAAAAAAACTAATCTATATGTGTATAAAAAATAAAGAGGTTTAAAATTTTGTTTTTCTCTAAATTTTCAAAATAAATCATGTAAATCTAACAAATATTATTTTTGAATAAGAAAATCAATTTGAAATTGCTTTTAAAACATAATTCAATTAATATAAAAATTATTAGCATTTAATATTTTTAAACTTGAATAATTAAATTAAAAATTAAATTATGAAAGGTGTAGGCTTTTTGTTTTGCTAGTGTTTCAAGTTTCTTAGCTCACTATCTATTTATATTTGTCTAGTGTCATACCAAATTTATTTTAGAAGTCCTTTCTTTTGTTATAATGGTCTCGACCAACCTCAACACATCAGTTGTTACTAGTGTTGAAGTATTGACATCTGGTGATAATGGCGTTGGAACTGTGAAAAACTGGCTAAGGTTTTGTTTTTCCTTCAGGTCTGGTGTTATATATTTTACCTTGTTTAAAATATTTTTCATGTATCGAGCAACTGAAGTTAACAGTCAAGTTGGAAGAAAAATGTTTTAGATTTGAGTTGGTCTCTTCTTATTGGTCTATACATTATGTCGTAGAAGTCAGTCATATTCAAAATTCTTATTTTGTCGTATCGCAAGGTAGTGAGTCATATTTGGTCAAAGTTCCTTTGTATGCGAACTAGCGATGTCTTTTAACGGTTGGGCACAGTCATGGAAGCTAGTGAGAGAATAAGGCAATGATTGACACAGTCATGGAAGCTAGTGAGAGAATAAGGCAACGTAAAAGTCTGCTATAGAGGAGGAGCATAAACGCAATCCCTATGCAAAAAAGGCAACTTTGTAGCAACGGATAACACATACGAAGCATTCATTCTCAAATTAATGCACTTGCAAGACTAGATTCTCACTTTTTAGTTAACAATAAATGCAAACGTTGCAGAAGATCATGGCCCAATTTATTATTGTTGATGATTATGATGCTGTTAAGTGGTTACATTGCATTTAGATCTCCCTTCAATGCAGGGAAAAAAGAGCGAAACATGTGCATTCTATTTCATCATTCATTATTCTCTGCATTCTATTCAATTTCACTCTCCTTCACGCTTGTAAATTTATGATAGGGTAGAGAAAAGTAGGAAATGATGACATGTAACTAATTGAATGTTTGATAATGTTAAGTTGAAGATAATGCAAGACATTAAATCAGTTAATGGTTTGTATTGTCATTGATATCAACTTGATATCATCTGTACGGTCATGTACATAATGCCAAAGACTTCAGAGAATCAATGGAACAAAGGTTATGCTTTCAACAATGCATAAAAGTCAAGTATTCACTAAGTGACAGACAACACTGACAAAGTGCACACCATCGGTAAAGGAAAAGAAGAAAAGTCACAGTGATACTCAACAAGAAGAAGACAGTGTTGCCCGACGAAGAAAAACCACAGGATGCCCGACGAGTTGAAAACAGAGTTTCCCGATGAGTAAAAATCCAATAATGCCCAACAGATGGAGAGCCCAAAGCTAACTGGAGTCACACCGATGGAACTCTTAGTTTTCACTGATGACTAACTGCAGAGTTGACCGACGGAACAAAGAGTTCAGAAAATGACAAAAGATCTAGCTGGCAGAGCTAAAGATAGGCTTAACCATTTGTTTTCTTTGTTTTATTCGACCAAAGTTAAGTGATTGATTTAAAGATGATTTGTATAGTTGGAAAGAAGATAACTACGAGATAAATCAAGAGTTATGCTTTAAATCAAATTGGCTGGATTGTTTTTCACGCCAAGAATCAAGAATCAAGAAATAGTGAATATCATGTCTATATAAGAGACAAGCTTAATTCATTTATGAATGGGATTAAGGGGAGTGAATAGAAAGAGGATGCTGAAGAGAAACTGATGAAGATTATCTTCATACAGTCCTGATCAATCAATCTGAAGGAGAGCTAAAGAATTCTGCAGACACCGACGAACAGTGAAGCACAAAATCACAGAGCATAAAGTGTGGAGCACAAAAAATTGAATTGATACATTGATTAGAGAGGTAATGTACTTAAATGGATCTGAAAATCTGCAATTCAAAGTTGCATCATGAACATGTCATAATGTTTCAATTTAACCATTTAAGCATCAAGTCTCTTAACAGAGTAGGACTTAACAATATTTTATATATTGAGGCACATCCCAAGGAGTGCCAAAAAGGTTGATTCATGAAAGTAGCATTGGAATTGCCCGATACCTATTGACAGTCTAAGAAGGAGGCTGATTCAAGGATGGTAGCAATAGATGCCCGATACTAAGTGAAAACCTCTATGTATAAAATCCTCTAACAAGGTCGCACTTTACAGTGTGTTTGTAACCTTTAACAAGGTTGGCTCCTAACAGGGCTCACATCAGAAGAGTGAAAGTTTGGGGTACCAGTCCCAGTGGTTTTTCCCCTAACAGGGTTTCCACATTAAAAATTCATGTGTTATGTGTGTATGATTTATTTCTTTATTATTTTGTATCTGACATAGTTAACACTGGATTGATTGGTATACTCTTCTTATTTACTGAGTTTCGGTAAATAGTTATACTGCTTATCGATGATCAAGGAGAATAAGGACAGACAAGGAAAACTGACAGACAGTTAAATCAATAGTAGTATTTCATGGCATGCATCTTATAGGGACATAATAATTTGAGGTTTATTGATTAGTGGTTAAAGTTTGAAGGATAAATTTTTGAGGCCACTGATTCACCCCCCCCCTTCTCAGTTATTACTAACAATTGATATTAGAGCTTGTGTTCTTAGAAAGGAAGGTTTGAAGAGCTAAGTTAAGATCACAAGATGAATAGACAAGATGTGCCCAAGTTGAACAAAGACAACTTTGCTTCATGGCAAAGCAGGATAAGACTCCACTTATCAGGTATTGGTAATGATGTTACTCAATTCCTAGATACTGAATATGTGTTGCCCACATGATCATTAATAGTAGATCAATTAAGAGATAAGCATGAACACAACTGCATGGTCATAGAGCTTTCTTCCTCACTCTCTTATACTGAATTTGAAGATGTCAAGGATTGCAAAACTGCAAAGAAGATGTGGGACAAACTAAAGCTTATACATGGAGGTGATACAAATGTTCTAAGAGCCAAGGCAAAAAGCCTTAGAGGAAAATTTGATGATCTCAAAATGAAAGAAGGAGAAAACATCACACAGTACATCACAAGAATAAAAGAAGTAGTCAATGCTATACGAGGAGTTGGAGCTACACTTGAAGAGGAGACAGTGGTAAGTAAAATATTGAGAACCTTATTACCTGTATATGCTATTAGAGTTCCTGCCATTCAAGAAATGAGAGAAGTAGAAAACAATATAGTTACTCTTGATAGTTTAATTGGTAGATTGATTTCATTTGAGATGAATAACTTTGATAATAGTGTCTTACCAAACTTAGAGTCTGCATTTAAGTCTTCTACGAGAATAAGCAAATTAAGTCATAGACACACATCTAGAAGAGATAGTGAAATTGAAAGTGAAGAAGAAGATCTAGATGAAATAGAAGCACTTATGGCTAGAAGAATGCAGAGAGGCAAAGGTAAATACAAAGGCAAATTGCCACTTGTATGCTTTAAATGTAAAGAAATTGGACACTTTGCTACTAGATGTCCTAACAGAAGAAAATATGACTGAAGTAATGACAGATCTTTTGAGAAAAATCTGACAGAGGTGATAACAAAGATTAGAGAGGTTACCGACAATCAAAAAGAAGAGATACCCGAGACTACAAGGACAAAGGCAAGAAGGATAGCTACCTAGCTGCTTGCAAAGATGAAGATACTGACACTGAACTTGATGAAGACATCGAGATGGTATTTGTGGCTGTGAAGGATGATTCAGATGAAGATGAAATGTATGTAGAAACTGCACTCATATCTAAGGTTAGCAAGAATGACATCTGTATTATAGATAGTGGCTAAACTCACCACATGACCGGTGACAAAGAAAAATTTAACACTTTTGAGTATTATAATAGTGGTACAGTAAGAATGGGTAATGATACACCTTGTCCAGTTGAAGGTAAAGGAACTATAATGCTGAATAACCTGATTAAATGTGAAAATGCTTATTGGGTAAAAGGATTGAATTATAATCGGTTGAGTGTTTCTCAGCTGAATAATTTAGGTCACAGAGTAGCATTTGAGAATAAGAAGGCAAAGATCTTCAATGAATCAGAAAGACTGATTGGTATCGGTGAACAGACTAAAGGTAACTTATTCTATCTAAATGATACTAACACCCCTTGCTTAATGAATAGAAACGAAGACATATGGTTGTGGCACAAAATATTGTGTAATGTGAATTTTGACAACATGATGAAAATAAGAAGAAGGAGAAATGTAAGAGGCTTACCGATGATGACAAAGCCTGACAACATCATGTGCAAGAATTGTCAAAAAGTTAAAATGACAAAGTCTAGTTTCAAAAGTAAAACCCATACATATGATGATATTCTAGAATTAGTCCATACTGATCTATGTGGACCAATGAGGACAAAGAGTTATTATGGAGATAGATATTTTATTCTC
>MU224645.1:747763-758190 GCA_018584345.1 Thuja plicata
CATTATTTGAGAGAACAAGTTCAAGAAAAAGAGGTGATACTTGAGTATGTGCAATCAAAAGAACAATTAGCTGATATCTTCACCAAGCCACTGCCCAAGGATACATTTGAGTACTTGAGAAAGAGACAAGGGGTCAAACCCTTATCTACCATTCAGTAAAATGACTGAAGGCTGCATCAGCCTACATATTATTAGAATATCATTCATGTTGATGCAAGCAAAGAGATGAACTTCAAAGATACATCTATATATAGATAGGTATATATCAGAATTGAGCACCGGAGAATATTATTGTATTGTTGATGGATAAGGGAAAGTCAAGGAATATATTATGGATGGAAAGAAAATGATTGTTTGACATGAATGTAAGATATTTGTAAAGTATTTGTTTGGCATTGTTGTCAAAGGGAGAGAGATTATCCATATTATTACATCTTTCTAGAAAGAGAGAAAGGTTATCCATTATCACATTACTATGACAGGGAGAGATTATATCCTAAGAGAGAGAAAATTGTATTACAAATTACACAAAGGGAGAGTTGCTGACAAGACAAAAAGACATCACAAAAGAGAGAGAGAATAGTAAAAGGAGATAAATTGATACAAGAAGAGGACACAACACATCAGAAGACAGAGAGATGCAAGAATAAAATCTAAGCTAAAATAGAGCTTACCGGAGATCGGAAATTTATCAGTTATCAAACAAAAAGATTGGTAGTTTGATGAATCTCAACTGTTTTATTTCATATTGTATTAGAAATAGTATAGTGTGATAATATAGTATGTTCCCATCAATGCTAAAGGGAGAGATTGATGACATGTAACCAATTGAATGTTTGATAATGTTAAGTTGAAGATAATGCAAGACATTAAATCAGTTAATGGTTTGTATTGTCATTGATGTCAACTTGATATCATCTGTATGGTCATGTACATAATGCCAAAGAGTTTAGAGAATCAATGGAACAAAGGTTATGTTTTCAGCAATGCATAAAATTCAAGTATTCACTAAGTGATAGACAACACCGATGGAGTGCACACCATCGGTAAAGGCAAAGAAGAAAAGTCATAGTGATACCTGATGAGCAGAAGATAGTGTTGCCCGACGAAGAAAAACCACAGGATGCCCGACGAGATGAAAACAGAGTTGCCCGATGAGTAAAAATCCAATAATGCCCGACGGATGGAGATCCCAAAGCTAACTGGACTCACACCAATGAGAGTGTCAGTTTTCATTGATGACTAACTATAGAGTTGACCAATGGAACAGAGAGTTCAAAAAATGACAAAATATCTAGCTGGCAAGAGCTAAAGATAGGCTTAACTGGTTGTTTTCTTTGTTTTATTCGACCGGAGTTAAGTGATTGATTTAAAGATGATTTGTATAGTTGGGAAGAAGATAACTACGAGATAAATTAGGAGTTATGCTTTAAATCAAATTGGCTGGATTGTTTTTCACGCCAAGAATCAAGAACCAAGAATCAAGAATTAAGAATCAAGAATTAGTGAATATCATGTCTATATAAGAGACACACTTAATTCATTTAAGAATGGGATTAAGGGGAGTGAATAGAAGGAGGATGCTGAAGAGAAACTGATGAAGAATATCTTCATACAGTCCTGATCAATCAAGTTGAAGGAGAGCTAAAGAATTCTACAGACATTGATGAACAGTGAAGCACAACATCACAAAGTAGAAAGTGTGGAGAACAAAGAATTGAATTGATACATTGATCAGAGAGGTAATGTACTTAAATAGATCTGAAAATCTGTAATTCAAAGTTGCATCATGAACATGTCATAGTGTTTGAATCTAACCTTTGAAGCATAAAGTCTTTTAACAGAGCAGGACTTAATAGTCTGCTATATATTGAGGTACATCCCAAGGAGTGCCAAAAAGGTTGATTCATGAAAGTAGCATTGGACTTGCCCGATACCTATTGACAGTCTAAGAAGGAGGTTGATTCAAGGATGGTAGCAATAGATACCTGATACTAAGTGACAACCTCTATGTATAAAATCCTCAAACAAGGTCACACTTAACAGTGTGTTTGTAACCTTTAACAAGGTTGGCTCCTAACAAGGCTCACTTCAGAAGAGTGAAAATTTGGGGTACCGGTCCCAATGGTTTTTCCCCTAATAGGGTTTCCACATTAAAAATTCATGTGTTATGTGTGTATGATTCATTTCTTTATTGTTTTGTATCTGACATAGTTAACACTGGATTGATCGGTATACTCTGCTTATTTAATGAGTTTCGGTAAATAGTTATACTGCTTATCGGTAATCAAGGAGAATAAGGACAGATAAGGAAAACTGACAGACAGGTAAATCAATAGTAGTATTTCATGGCATGCATCTTGTAGGGACATAATAATCTGAGGTTTATTGATTAGTGGTTAAAGTTTGAAGGATAAATTTTTGAGGCCACTGATTCACCCCTCCCCTCTCAGTTATTACTAATAGGAAATTCAAAATTTGTGTCCCAAAACATTGCAAAAATGTCACCAAAACTATTGAAGATTTTAAATGAATGCAACGCACATAATAAATGTATGGTTTGCACTTTTTAGTGCATTCATTACTTGCAAATCTATGTCAAACTGACATGACGTGTGGAAGATAAATTGCAAAAGTTAAAAGAAGAACAAATACACAATACATAATATACAATGATTTGTCGTGGTTCACCACATTAGTGGCTACGTCCACACTAAGAGTAGAAGAATTATATTAACTCAATCGTCAACATACAATGAAAAGGGGAGCTTTATTTATAAGCTCATAACCAAACAAATGAAAGGATAGAGGCTGCAATAGGACAATGTCTGTTGGCCTTCCAATACTCAACAAACTCCCACAGAAAGTCAACAGATATTTCAGCTGGTCAAGCATTCCTCTGCTCTACATGTTGACCTACTTCAGCTTAACAAGTCAAAGAGTTCAGTTCTTGCACACTCAAACTTCTCTTTGGTTACAACTTTCCTGAATATATTTTCCAGATTGATTTTGGTATCAATATTTTCAACCTTCAACCTGCCCTCTTCAACCATATGCTGAACAAAGTGAGCATGAATGTCAATGTGTTTTGAGTTTCACTGATATGTATGATTATGAGCCATAAAGATGGCGCTGTGACTGACACTAAATAAAAGATAATTATTTTGTTGATACTTCATTTCACCAAGTAGTCGCTGCAACCAAATCATCTCCCGAGCACCTTCAAAAGGAGCCAAATACTCAGCTTCATCTGAGGAGAGAGAAATAGAATGTTGTATCTGAGAGGCCCAACTAATAGCAACTCCAACAAACATGAATGTGTAACTGATAGTAGATTTATGCTTATCCAAATCTCTGGCAAGATCTGAATCTGTGAATCCTTGCAACTGTTCATTATTGCTACCAAAGCATAAAGTGAAATCTAAAGTGCCTTTTAAATATCTTAGTATCCATTTAACAGCTTCCCAATGAAGCTTCTTGAGATTGCTCATGAACCTTCTTACTACTCCCACCGCATGGGCAATGTCGGGATGAGTGGAAACCATATCATACATTATGCTACCAACTGCTGATTATAAGGAATGATGTCCATGAATTATTTTTCCTCTTGTGTTTTTGGACACAATTCGAAAGACAACTGAAAATGAGAAGCAAAAGGAGTAGAAACTATGTTTGCATTGGTCATGCCAAATCTGTCCACAACTTTGTTAATGTAAACCTTTTGAGACAAGATAATTTATTTCTTCTTTCTGTCCTGTGTGATTGTCATACCAAGAATCTTCTTGGCTGCCCCTAAGTCTTTCATGGCAAACTTACTTTCCAACTTCGTTTTCATCTCACCAACAATTTGAGAGCTTGTGCCGGCGACCAACATGTCATCAACATATAGAAGAAGAATAAAAAACTCACCATTTGGAATTGTCTTGTAATAAATACATGGATCATATTCACATCTTATGAAATTTTGATCAATCATGAAGCGATCAAATTTCAAATACCACTATCATGGGGCTTGCTTGAGCCCATACAAGCTCCATCTTAACCTGCAATAAAGATGTTCTTGCCCTTTGTCAATAAAACCTTGAGGCTGATCCATATACAACTCCTCATCCACATCACCATGGATAAATGCATTCTTGACATCAAGCTGTTCCAATTCAAGATCCCACACAGCTGCAAGTCCCAAAATAGTTTGGATGGTTGTCATTTTAACAACCGGTGAGAAAATTTATGTGAAATCAATCCCTTCTTGCTGAGCATACCCGTTTACCACTAGTTGAGATTTATAGCATTTTAAAACTCCACCTTCATCTTTTAGTTTGTAAACCCACTTGTTCTTAAGGGGTTTTCGATTTGGTGGTAGAGAGACCAAATCCCAAGTGTGATTTCCTTCCAACAAACTCATTTCTTCATTCATAGCATTCATCCATTTATCTTTATCACTACTTAGACAGGCGGCTTTATAATTGGCCGGTTCATCTTGCTTCAAAATCAACAATTTGGGCTCTACCTCTTTAGCGAATAAGAGTTCATAGTCTACAAATTTTGAAGGAATTTTCTTCTGCTTGGTTGATCTCCTCAATCCTGGATTTTTCCCAATTGCACTACTTTGTCCAAGAGCCATTGAATCATCATGTTGAAAATTGGGATGTGAGATTGGATGGACTGTGGGCGGATAGACTCTGGCATATTCCCCCAAATCTGTATTGGATTCAAAATTATCCTCAGAGGATGTGCTGTTATGTTCAGCGCTGGAGGAAATTGGTCTTACTCCCTGCGGGTCTGAGGTGGAGAAGCAACATGACCCATGCTACACCCTATGCGAACCATACTTCTCTTAATGTGAGCTAAAATGTTCTTCACACGTGGCATCTTTCTCTTCATGTAGGCTAGACTGATGTTCATGCGGGGGCACCCTGCTCTTCCCGCAAGCTAGGTGACACTTCCCACAGGTCTCCATTCTCTGTTGCTTCCGTAGAGTGTTGAGGGCTCACCATAGATCTTTTCACCATGTCAATGGGCTGAGAAGAATGCATTTCTTACATGGACTAGTTTTTATGCATAGGACATTCAATATATATATTGTCATGTTCAAAGGCAATAAAGAACTGCAGATGTCGTGTAGATCCAGAGTCATTTGAAACAACAAAATCTTGTCTATAACCAATGTCATTGCAAAACAATGGATTTGTTTTTGTAATATGTTGTGTAGAAATAGGGGTATGTGGAAAGCACACCATAGGAGGTATAGATATTGATTGATACATAACAATATCTTGCGAAGGCTGAGACAAATTACTATTGTTGGATTCTTTTGAGCTATTATTGTCAAAAATAGAGAAAGGTGCATACTCTGTTACTGGTTTTCCTTTAGTTTCTAGAGATGGAAATAACATCTCATTAAAGACTACATTGCAGCTACAAATTATCTTCTTCGAAAATAGATCCCACATTCTGAAACCAAACTAATCTTCACCATAACCCATGAAGATACACTGCTATGATTTAGAATCCAATTTGCTCCTTTTTCCTTTAGGAACATGAACAAATGCTTGACACCCGAACACTCAGAGATGAGAATATGAAATTTTCTTTCCCAACCACTCCTCTTCCGGGATACCAAAATCAAAATGAGATGAAGGAATCCAATTAATTAGATACACAGCTGTATTGCAAGCCTTAGCCCAAAATTCCTTTCTTAAACTAGCATTTGAAAGCATGCACCTTGCTTTCTCAAGGATAGTTCGGTTGAGTCTTTCCGCTGCTCCATTTTATTGAGGAGTGAAGGGAACAATATTAATTCTCTTAATACCATGGTATGCACAAAATTTGTCAAACTCCAAATAGAAAAACTCTCCACCATTATCTATTTTCAAGCATTTAATCTTATGACTTTTTTGATTTTCAACAAGTGCTTTGAAAATTTTAAATTTGAAAACACTTCAGATTTATGAGAAATCATATAAATCCATACCTTCCTTGTACAATCATCAAGAAAAGTGACAAACTAATTTTCCCCTCCATGAGAGGTTACCTCTGCAGGACTGAAGACATCCGAGTGTATCAACTCTAATGGTGTTATTTTATTGTCATGGCCATTCTTCAAGAAGCTGACCCATTTTTGTTTCCCACAAAGGAAATGTTCGCAAAAATCCAAATCTGTAGATTGTAGACCGGGTAATTGATCTCGGTTCAACATAACCTCAAGTCCTTTCTTTCTCATGTGACCCAATCTTTGATGTCAAAGAGCGACATCGCTGCCCACAAGAGTCATAGCTGCTCCCACCTCACCAATAGTTTTAACAACATAAAGGCTGCCCACTTTATCGCCTTTTGCGATAACCATAGAACCACTAGTGACTTTCCATTTTTCTGTGAGAGTGGTGAGGAAACCTTGTGTATATAGATAACTTACTGAAATCATATTTTTCTTCAATTTAGGAATATGTTGAACATCTCTTAACAACCATTTAACTCCTCCATCTAAGTGAAAAACAACATCACCTTTTCCAATAATTTCACACGAATTATTGTCACCCAAATAAACTTTTCCAAACTCACCTTCTTGGTAGTTTGAGAGCAAATCTGTGCATGAAGTGGGTGAAAAGAAGTGCCAGAATCTAGAACCCAAGATTCAGATGTTGTGTCACTTGTGGAAAGAATTAAGATGCCATCATATTTATCATGAGCTATGTTTGCTCTGCTGTCCAATACATTTTGTTGTGCCTTTTTTTATTTCCTACAATCTTTCTTAACATGACCACCCTTCCCACAAAACCAATAGTCACCTTCTCTTCCTCTAGACTACGATCTCCTAGCTAATTGAGACCGTCGGTTGTAATTATTTCTGCCTCTCTATTGGCTTCTTCCTCTATTCTCGGTGCTCACCATAGTGAGAGCATCACCGGATGAAGACTCATTATTCATCCTTCTCAAATCTTCGGAGATAAGTGTAGTTGAAACTTCATCAAATACTAGCTTCTTGTTTGATGCCAAAGTGCTTACCGCTGTTACAAGTTCATCCCAACTGTTAGGAAGAGAACACAATAATATAACAAACTTATTCTCATTGTCTTGGGGCATGCCAATCAAATTTTCTTGGCTGATCAAAGTATTAAATTCTTCATGATGAAGAATTTGTTCACAGAAGATGCCTGTGCATATGTCAAAGTCAGTTTATCCCATACGTCCTTTGCTGTTGCTTTGTCTGCAATGTTATTCAAGACATTATCGCCTAATGCAAGGAAAATTGTCGCTTTAGCTTTTTCATCAAGCTTCTCCCAATATTCATCTTTCATGGAGGTTGGTTTCTTTGTTTTCCTTCAAGTGCAAGAGAAAGGTCTTGCTTGATTAACAAAGACTTCATTTGTATCTTCCATATCCTATAGTTCTTCCCAGAAAATTTCTAAACCTTTAAATCTTCCATGATTCTGAAATTTCAACCACCAAAATCTCAGCAGCGATTCAACCTCGCTCTGATACCAATTGTGGAAGATAAATTACAGAAGTTAAAAGAAGAAAAAATACACAATACACAGTGATTTATCATGGTTCACCAAAATAGTGGCTACGTCCACACTGAGAGCAAAAGAATTATATTAACTCAATCGTCAACATATAATGAAAAGGGGAGCTTTATTTATAAGCCCCTAACCGAACAGCTGAAAGGATAGAGGCTGCACCAAGACAAATGTCTGTTTACCTTCCAATGCTGAACATGATGCGTATGCAAAATTCTAGTTTGAATCAAAGATAATAATTTGAGATTGATTTGATTTAAGAGATGGAATGGCGTTAGCAAAACAAGGAATGCAAACATGGTGGATAATAATTGTAGAATGTAATCCATTGTTTTAAAAAGGCGGTGAAGGATAAATGCATAGAAATGAAATATAACGGTTCCAATAAATTCAGGATTATTTAAAGATATATGAATTAATAAATATAATTGGACTTCAATTAAGTAGGAGGTTGGATATTAAATGAACGATAAATTCAAAGATGTTAGATTGTTTATTTTATTTTGTTTTGTTTGTTGATTTTATTGTTATTATGATATAGGATAAATTTAGGGTATATTATAATTAGTGGTTTGAAATAGGAAATTTGACTTTATCTATATTGTTTAAATTATGATCAATTAAAGTTTATAAGAACTATGTTTTTCATTTAATTATGTTGAAGGATCTACTATATTTATCTATACCTATATATAGATGCAAAAATGTTTATTAATAAAAACTAGAAGCATTTAATTTGAGGTTTTTTTTTTTGATGAATAGATGCTTTTCCATTAATAAAAACTATAAAGTACACAAAAAGGGGATCACCCGCAGTCGGACCAACCATCTTCTTAATCTTTTTCTTCCATTTCTCCTTCCTCGAGGCCTAGGAGAAATCACAAGAGCCAGGCAAGGGAACTTATAGAAAGTATTTTCCATATTTATATGAATGTGATTTTTTTTTAATTTTATAATGTTTTATTACAAAATGATGTTAATATTCTTAATAAATATATATATAATAAAAATATATATAAAATAAAATATATAATCATATGATAATATAATAATAATGATGCAATCTTAATAATTTTTTAATATTTTTGTCAAATATAAAATAAAGATATAATAATATAATAACAATAGTAATTTAGTAATAAAAGATTTTTTTGTTTTTTCTAAAAATAATAATTAAAATATAAAAATATAAAAAGTATAAGAACAAGAATATAGTAAAACATAACCATATTATATGCCATTTAATATTTTTATTGTCATCACTTCCCTTTACCATAGCTCATATAAATTAATTAAATGAATTATATTCATTTAACTAATTATTTTCACTTTTAGTTTAACATTATTCAAATAAATTAAGATGGGTTATTTTAAATCAATTATTTTCTAAGACCCATTTCAACATTAAATTCAACATTTATTTATATTCATCATTTGCATTTCAAAAATTAAATAAATATAATCTATTGATTTATTTATTTATTTTCATTGAAATCATTAGTTAGTTCAAATTAATATTTAATTCAGCCAATTATTGCACTTTCCAAATTTTAATCAATACAAATATTTCTCACAATTAAATCATTTCTCACAATTAAATCATTTCTGACAATTAAATCTTGGGCATGAATCTAAAAAATAATCACATCTCCCCGTGTTATTTCTCACAATTGAATCTTGAACATGAATCTAAAAAATAATCATGTCTCCCTCATTTAAAAAATCTTAGTGCTTTACAATTTTTTTTTAAAATGACTTTATGATCTTCACCTTGTATTTCTTTTAAAAGAACTCTTACATTCAAATCCCTTGGATCATAGAACTCTTGTGCAACAGTTAGATATCTTATATTAATTTTCTAAATCAATTCTACTCTTGATGTAATAACAACTCTTTAGACTTAACCTCTTTCTAATTTAAACTTTATTTGATTGTTATGCGTTCATTCAATTGTATATTTAGATAATCATATATTTAGGTATTCATTCATCAAATAAGACATATATCATTATGTGGCTAGAGATTTAGACTTAGGTGTACTTTATGGCCTTAAGAATCTCTTGAATGACTTCACTTTCTTAAATAAATTTGACCTTGAGTCTTAAGAGTTAACCAAACTCAAATTGGATTCATTTGACTATATAGTAAATTATTTTATCTTTAATTTTTTTAATATTTTTATATAGTCAGAAAATGGAAGAACTTCCATTGTAGACTGGTTTAGCCTTCCGAGTAAGTGGTTTTGGGGTCATGTCAAGCACCTTGAATGGGTTCCTGATTTAGACTTGGCTTTCCCCCTGTTCTGCTCCAATTCTCCACCTCTCTCTAGCCAATTTCTGGCATTCTAGACTGCAGATTTGAGATCTTTGTCCTGAGGGTCAAGGTCGACCTTTTAGGTCTATTTTGACCTTGAACCTGACCTAGGTCAAGGTTGACCTCACCCTTAACCTAGGTCAAGGTCGACCTCAACCTTGACCCAGGATCCAGATTTCAGGGTCCCATAGTTTTCGGATGTCGATCTTTGAAAAAGGTTAATTCCCGCTTCCGGGTCAGCTGTTTCGGGTTCTGAAGTGATGATTCCTAAATTATATATAAGATAGGTCCTCTCCTAGGGGTAAAGGGCTTTAATGAGAATTTATTTATCCTATGTCGGCCTCCTTAGAATATTATGCCCTAATTTCATATAAAAGGAAGCCTTTCTCTCTCATTTTCTCCAACCATCAACTAGGTGATACTAAGCATCCTTGAGCAATTAAGATTCAAGAAAGCAATCGAGAAAGATTTGAAGCAAGGATTCATCCATCATCAAGCATTCAAGCATCCATTCATCAAAGAGATCCATGGGAGGCCATTGAAGGATTCAAGCTACATAGTGCCCTTTTTGGTGATCTCTCCATCCACTTTCTT
>MU224645.1:759488-771897 GCA_018584345.1 Thuja plicata
TAATGATCAAGGTGTTAACTTCTTGCGTGGTCTTACTCATCTTGTGCATTCAAATGTTAAACCTTTAGCTCAAGAGGCTCAAGAGTTAGGATATACACCTCCTATCACTAGTGAGGGACCTTCTTCTATTCATTTACTTAGCATTCCTACTTATACTCCTCCTTTGATGACTACATCTATCCCAATTGCATCTATTCTCATGAGTTCTCCTTCGGTATCTCTACCTACCTCACAACCTTCATAGCATAATGTACCTTTTACTTATTCTAATCCCCTTCCAACTGTGGTTCCTAATGTTCCACTAGTTGTGTCTTCTATTCCTACTACTTCCTACACTTTTTCTAGTGTTCCTAACATTTCTATGCCACCTGTTTCCTCTAATGATTCTACAATTATTAGTTTAGCTCAAATTGTGTCATCTTTACAATAACAACTTGCATCCTTAACCCAATCCAAGTTTAGCATTCCTACATGTGACATGGGTAGTCCTTTATCCTTAGACATCATTCATGCTATTTTCCCTCAACAAGACGATATGCCTCATCTTGAGAATTACAATGGTAAAGGCGATCATGTCACTCATGTTCAAACATTTCAAATCCTTTGTAGTGATTATGCTCATGACCATAGGATTTTAGCTAAATTGTTTGCTAGAACTTTTCATGATAAGGCTTTGCAATGGTATTGTTCTTTACCTCCTTATTCAATTGATTCTTTTCCTAAACTTGCTAATACCTTTATCCAACAATTTCAAAATAACATTGGTCCACAAGTTTCCTTAACCGATTTAATGCATTGTAAACAAAACATTAAGGAAAAACTGACTGATTTCATTGGTAGATTTAAGCATTTGTATGCTCAGATTTCTTATCTTTTTCCTGATATTGATATTCAACACATGTTTATTTCAAATTTACAAAAGGATATTAGAGATAAGATTCTACTTACTAAATTTACCTCTTTCAACAACTTTGTGCAACACTTCACCATTATCAGTTACAAGTGAGTCAATTTGAGAGAAACACTCCAATGGATCCTGTTCCTGTTGATAAGAGTGAAAATGCTCCTAATCCTAATAAGTTTTAGAAACCTAATAATTATGTCAAGATTAATAAATAGACGAATGTGGTTGTTGATCAAGTTTCTGTTACATCCAATAATGCCACTTCTGCATCCACTGCTTTTTGTATGAATCATAGGTTTACTCCTCTCTATGAAACTTTGCATTCTATAATGAGTAGGTTGTTAAGTGCTAATATTATTACCTTTCCTCCTATTCTACCTCTTCTCCCTACCATGATAGCATCCAAATCCTTTGATTCTAAAGCTTTTTGTCAATACTATAGCCAGAATGGCCATGATACTGAAAAATGTTATTCTCTAAAACATAAAATTCAAGATTTAATTGATTCTAAAGATTTGTTTGTTGATAATTTTGATGGTAGTGGAAATAAATTTGTTTCTCCTACTAGTCAAAACCTTCAAATCTATACGAATCCTTTACCTACACATGATACTTATACCATAGCTCAACCATCTTCTGTGGATATTGTTTATGATTCAAAGATGGATGATCTTAATCGCATTGTTAATCATGTGGAGTGTGTTGTTTCATCTCAACCTACTATTCAAGAACCTTCACCTCTACTTCAACTTCCAGTTCCACCTATACCTCAAAAACAAACTAAGGATAAGTGACCCAGGGAACTTTTAATCATCTTTGATGATTCTAAAATGATTAAAGCTCCTGATGGTCCCCTCTATATCTATGCTAGGATTGCTAAGATACCTACTCGTGGTTGTCTTGTTGATCCCACATCTTTAATAAATGTCATTATTGAGGAAAATATTTTTATGAAAAAATTACAACGTGATTGCTATGATCCATCTGATGTATGGAGCCAAACTTGTAATGGTTTTTTTTATCCTGCACTTGGTTCTATCAACTTACCGATGGAACTTTGTGGTAAAGTGGTAGATACTACCTTCATTGTTATTCCTACTTCTGATCAATTTCAAATCAAATTTCATTTTCCGTGGATATCTTATATGTATGCTATCTCTTCTCCTATTCATAAATGTCTTAAGTTCATTCATAATGGAGAAGTGAAAATGATTAATGATAGTTTGTATCAACCTTCTAGGCCTAGAGATTGTGCTACTCTTGATTTATTTTGGCCTTCATTACCTAATTCATGTCCTCCTCACCCTGATAATCTCTTTCAATCATACCAAGCTTACAAACATCATAAAATTGCTGAGTTAAGCATGCCTTAGATAGATCTCAACCATGGTCTTTTGCCTACTCCTTCCATACCTCCCTTAGCCATTAATTCTAATTCTAATAATCAAACTTCTACTATTTCATTACAACCCATTGAGAATCCTCCTATAGAACCTGTGAAGGAATCTGTGGTCATTCCTCCTAGTCCTCAACATGTGTTAAGAAAAGTAAAATGCAACAAATATGCTAATGAATGTTGTAAGAATCATAGAGCTAATGCTAGGGCCCGTGCTTCTCTTCTTCAAAACTCTTTACCTTATTTTGACCAACCTATGGCTGATGTGTCGAAAGAAGTCAATATTCATAAAGATGTTAAGATGAATGATTGTGATGATCCTATTTGCATCTTAGATCCCATTTCAATTAATCTTGATGAGGAGGATACTTTAGATGATACAATTGATCTTAGTGATGAATATGAGACCATTGATCTTGATACTGAATTACCTCACATGATTTCAACTCAATTGACAATTACACCTAGTATCGAGCAATGCGATTCTCAAGAGGATCCTTGTTTGGGATTGGCTATCATTCCTACTGTATTGGATATAGTCCCTCTTGCGAGTTTCCCACCTACCCTAAATGACATAAACCAAGATAGGGAGGGTCGGTGATGTGCTTGATTGGCCTATCCTTCATGGTAGCCCTTTTTGTGTTTGCATGTTGTACTGTGTTTCTCCCGTAATGTGTTTGCTAAATGTTTGTTAGATTCTTTTATATGACCCTTGTTACTTTGTTAGTGCAAGGTGATAAAATATTCAAACCTATTGTACAATTCCTCTATATGTATCTCTATTCTTCTATATGTTGTTTTTGTACTCGTGCTATTGTTCGTAAATGTTTTCCTTGTATAATCTGCTTGGATCTGCGACATGGTAGCACTGATTCTTTTTGGTCCCTAGGTTGTGGTCCAAAAAAGATTCTTCTTCATAACTCTTAAGTTTCTTTCCTCCATTGTGATTGTAGTTCTACTTTCTTTGGGGAATGATGTTAATTCATTTGCAATAATATCATATTTATATGTACATGTTATCTTATGATCATACTAACCCCACAGTATGTAGATCCCTTATGTGCTCTTTTGTATGTTTATGTTTATTTCCCTTGATTTGTCTTCATTTGGGGGCATCTCATAGTGGAAACTTAATCCGTATAGTTGTTTATGTTTCCATTCAAGCCATTGCTCCTGTTAAAGTGTTAGCAATGACTTTAACATGGGGGCATACACTCTACTCACTTTTTGCACACACACGCACATTCAAAATATTTTCAAGCACTTAAAATTTTTTCCCTTTATAGATTAAAAACTAATCCTTAAAGCATGGACATTTTACATTTTATTTTAATTTTTAGGATCTCTTGATCCCTCTAGTTTAAATTTACACGGATCTCTTGAGCCCTCCAGTTTAAATTTACATGGATCTCTTGATCTCTCCAATTTTACAATGTTTTGATCCCTTAAGGTCAGAAGGTGTCCTTAAGAATGGATCTCCCTGATGGGTTGACTAGTGAGTAGCCATATTCACTAGGCGGTTCAATTCCATCTTTCTAGTTACGCTGTTTACTTGTGTGGTTCACAATGGGACATAAGTTCTCATTGGGCAAGATAATCACACCCTCTCTCTCTCCTTAACTAGTGATGTCTCTCTTATCATGATCTTAGGGTTGATAAATACTTAAGTCCCTTGGGGGCTTGAGGATTTCTTTGTCCCTTTTTTATTCCAATAATATTGTCTGTTCTTTATGATCTACTTTACCAAGAGTTTATGTTGAGTCCATACTCTTGCTAAAGTTGGGGCTAAATGTATAGTCAGAAAATGGAAGCACTTCCATTGTAGACTAGTTTAGCCTTCTGAGTAAGTGGTTTTGGGGTCATGTCAAGCACCTTGAATGGGTTCCTGATTTAGACCTGGCTTTCCCCCTGTTCTGCTCCAATTATCCACCTCTCTCTAGCCAATTTCTGGCATTCTAGACTACAGATTTGAGATTTGAGGTCTATGTCAACCTTGACCCTAACCTAGGTCAAGGTCAACCTCACCCCTAACCTAGGTCAAGTTTGACCTTGACCTTAACCTAGGGTCTAGATTTCAGGGTCCCACAGTTTTCGGATGTCAGTCTTTGAAAAAGGTTAATTCCCACTTCTGGGTCAGCTATTTCAGGTTCCAAAGAGATGATTCCTAAATTATATTTAATATATTTCCTCTCCTAGGGGTAAAGGTATTTAATTAGAATTTAATTCTCCTATGTCGGCCTCCTTAGAAGATTGTGCTCTAATTTCATATAAAAGGAAGCCTTTCTCTCTCATTTTCTCTAACCATCAACTAGGTGATACTAAGAATCCTTGAGAAATTGAGATTCAAGAAAGAAATCAAGCAAGATTTGAAGCAAGGATTCATCCATCATCAAGAATTCAAGCATCCATTCATCAAAGAGATCCATGGGAGGCCATTGAAGGATTCAAGCTACATAGTGCCCTTTTTGGTGATCTCTCCATCCACTTTCTTCCAAGCCTCTTCATAATCAAGAACCCATTCAAGATTTGGTGTTGGAGATCTACAAGAAATTCATTGAAGACATCCTAAATTCTAAATTCTAGATCCATTGGTGCATACATACTTGTGGATTCAAGGATTCGAATCCTCCACAAGGGCTTTCACAAGCAAGGTGAATTTATGCATTTACTTTGTTTACTTCTGCAATTTTAATTATATATTTAAGGTTAATTTCAAAGCTGAGGTTTGACTAAGGCAAAACCCTCCCCCCAACAAAAAAATCTCTTTTTCTTGTAGGTATAGGTTTAGGATTGAAGATTTGGACTCAGATCTGGATACCCTTTTCCACGAACTATCGAGATTCGCAAACAAATTTTCTGTTGGACCTGTGGAGGTCAGGGTCAAGATTATGGGGTTAGGGGTGAGATTATTGGGTCAAGGTCAACCTTTTTCATAAGACAGTGTCGGATCGGAAAAATATTTTTGGGTTTTGTTCCTCTCTGTGTTCCGATTTCAGATCATACTTCAGATTTTCCAAAAACACAGTACAAACCTCAGAAAATAGCATTCTTTGATATGCAATTCTTTAAGGTTAGTACTTCCTCTCATCCTTTTCAATTACTGTTATATATCATATCTACTTAGTAATAAAATAGAATTTAAGATCCTCTTCCTTTCTCTCATTTCTGAATGGTTGATTCATTTGTGCATTGATCCTACTTTAGGGTTAATCAACTTGGATCTTTCATTTGTGCATTAGAGGATAAAAGAGGAACATCTTATCTTCCTTCCTCCTATATGCTTAATCACATTACATAATCACATCACATAAATTACAATTAAATGTAAAGGTTAAGAAATACAACACACCTAATAATCAAACAATCATCTCCAATTTTCTTCCTCTACAATTTTTAATAGATGTTTCTTTATGATCTTAAATTATTTTTTATTTATTTGAATTTATTAAGCATTGAGCAAAGATTTTTGTATCGCACCTTTAAGAATAACCCTCTAACCTCAGCCTAAAACTTGTGTACTTCTAACATTTTAAAGAAGATCAAGGTACAATACAAATGTAGTTTAGTTTTCTATTATAGGTTTTATGTGAACTATTGAATGTGGGTATGCAACCATTCTAGGACCCCTTCTATTTAGACAACTTCTATGCTATTTATAAAAGAAAGCATTAAGTAAGTACTTTACTCTCATTAACTAATATTTATTTATTATTACATTCTAATTCTAGTCCTAATAAAGTATTTAGTCATCTTGGCTAAAACTTAATATCAATATCTCCCTACTATATAAAATCTCTTTAAATAAATATCAATCAAAACATAATTATTAAATATTATAATTTATTTATCTTTATTAATGTATTTACCTAATGTTAAATATTTGAAAAACATTTTATATTTTTTGAGGTTAAATTGTATAATAAAACACACATTTTTTAGCATAATTCAATGTGCAAAGATATTACTCTTAAATGTAATACCAAATGTTACTAAATGGTTTGATATTAATATTTTGTAATACTTAGTCATTATGAATGCAAAATATGATACTAATTAGTTTTACAAAGTAAATTAAGTAAAATTTTAAAAATAAAATAAATATTAATTATTTTTCAAAATAAATTAGTCTAGAATAAATAACCTACTAAAATTGCATGGAAATACACAAAACAAATTAGAAAAAACTAATCTACATATGTATAAAAAATAAAGAGGTTTAAAAGATTATTTTTTTTCTAAATTTTCAAATTAAATCATGATAATCAAACAAATATTAATTTTGCATAAGAAAATCAATTTGAAATTTAAAAAAAAATAGAATTCAATTAATATAAAAGTTATTAGTATTTAATTTTTTTAAACTTGAATAATTAAATTACATGTTTTGCTAGTATTTCAAGTTTCTTAGCTCATTATCTATTTACATCTGTCTAGTGTTATACCAAATTTATTTTAGAAGTCCTTTCTTTTGTTATAATGGTCTCGACCACCCTCAACACATCAATTGCTACTGGTGTTGAAGTTTTGGCATCTGGTGATAATGGTGTTGGAACTATAAAATTTGGCTAAGGTTTTGTTTTTCCTTCAGGTTTGGTGTTATATATTTTACCTTGCTTAAAATATTTTTCATGTGTCGAGCAATTGAAGTCAATAGTCAAGTTGCAAGAAAAATGTTTTAGGTCTGAGCTGGTCTCTTCTTATTGGTCTATACATTATGTCGTAGAAGTCAGTCGTATTCAAAATTCTTATTTTGTCTTATCGCAAGGTAGCAAGTCATATTTGGTCAAAGCTCCTTTGTATACGAACTAGCGATGTCTTTTAACAGTTGGGCGCAAGGTCGTGAGGTTTAGTGAAGCTAACATTTTAAGGTTGTGTTCTTGCGAGGCGGTTAAGTTGAGTCTTTGTGCAAGGTTGTGGGTTGGAAGTCAGGTCATGTTTTTATGTTGCAACCTTGATCTAAGGTTAAGTGTGGCGGTTAAGTTAAGTTTTTTGTGATGTTGCATGACAAATAATGGTTAATTTCTTAAGGTTTCAATCATGCGATAGTGCTTGCTAGTGGTTAAGTATTGGTCTATCGCGGGTTCGCAAGTCTCTTTAATGGTTAAATTTTCAAATTACGAACAAGTGAGAGACTACCAAGTGTCCTGAAGTTTAAAGTTAAGTAACATTTCATAAAGGTACTGCAAGATCGCAAATATTTTGTCAAACTATTAAGTTTTCCACGATAGTGCGGGATTGTGCAACATGTACCATGAAAGTGTAAAGACAAAAAGGCCTTGTCACAGCATCGCAAAGGTCTTCAAAATTTTTATCAATTGTTTGTGGTAGTGTAGGATGCTGCAACATGTCATGGAAATGAAGATCAAAGGTCAGTGCGAGGTCGTAGGTTACCTTTGCCTTAACATGTCCTGGTCATGATCTTGCAAAGGAGTTAAAGATGACCGCTGGTGCAAGTTCACAGGTTTATAACACAGTTTCTATTCAAGCTTGAGACCATGTGAGATGACTTTTATGACTTGACGCAATATTGTAAGGCATAATGTAAGTCATATTTTTATAATGCTAAGTTGTGTTGGATGCCATGTAGACTTTTCTGATAGTTGACTTAGAGCTAAAATAGAGCAAGAGGGGTCTGGACCAATAGATTTTATGACATGGAAAAGAATGTGTATCTGTGCTAGTATTTTTAAAATTATTTAAAAAGGAATCAAGGGCTACAATTTTATAGTTTAATAACGTGACCATTTTTCTTCCATGACTAATCTTAGTTATTATGCATGCATGAAAATAATGTTGCGTTGATGAACATGTAGTTCACACAAGAAAAGAAGAGCTTTAAAGTTGAATATCCATAACTATTATTTGCATATCAAATCTCAAAGTTCTTGTTTCCGTGTGATAGAACGAATGGTTGGACGTAATATGTTGTGTTGCAGAGAAGTGAGAATTGGTGAAAATTTTCTATCTGAGGAGAGATTTTATAATTGCACAAAGATGGCAGAGCCAAGTTCATCTACCCAATCAACGACTGTAGGAAAGAAAAAGAAGGACAAATTATCTGAAGAATGGGTATAATTGTTACCGTTAATGTCCAACTCACTATAAAAAATGAACAAGAATGGAGAGATGCATGTTTCCAATGAAAGAATCCAGACACTCCTGGTTCTACAATATCTTCCCTGTTTATTTTCTTCTTCAACAATAGAATAAAAGATGTTCCAGTGTGTAACCCTTGGGTATTGAACATGGCCAAGTTAATAGTTCCAAACATTTTTATGGATGCTGACCTGGTGAAAGTATTGGAAAATGGTTATTGACGAGTTACCAAATGTATAAGGAAAAAGGATAAAAATTCTTTGGTGAGAATTGATATATCCATCTTCGTAGAGGCATTTGGCATCTGTGGGGCCATGAGCGTGGATATAGACTTGGATGAGGGGAAGAAATAGTATCACCTACATATACATGTCCTAAAGAAGAATACAATTCCCATGTTTATGCCAAGGTATGAGAGGAAAGAAATACATATCCCAGATAATGTCAATGAGCCCTATGATCTAGACACTTTCCACAATTATCTCAAGTATACTATTGTAAAGTAGAAAATGATGTTTATGGAATAAGACTGTTTTGATACTCAAATCAATTATCACCTTAAATTTAATATTTAGAGTGGAGGGATAAATAATACATTCCCCTTTATTCTCAAATGCACAAAGGAAGGATCCAAATTGATCAACCCAAAAAGGATCAATGCATAAATAAATAAATCTGTTGGAAATAAGAATAAAGAAGGAGATCCTAGGTTTCCCTTTTAAAATGTGTGTGAATGAATGTAAATGTGTGATAGATTCAAAATGATTAAGGATTTGAATTGAAATGGATAGGAGAAATGCACTAACCTTGAAATATTGAAGATCAAAGAATGTTATTTTCTAGGGTCTGTACTCAGTTTCTGGAAAATCTGAAGTATGATCTAGAACTAGAACGCAGAGACGAACAAAACCCAAAAATATTTTTCTGATCCGACATCGTCTTGAGAAAAAGGTCGACCTTGACCCACAAATGTCACCCCTGAACCGATAATATTGACCTTGACCTGCACAGGTCTGACATAAAATCTGTTCGCAGATCCTGAAAGTTTGCCGAAAAGGGTATCCAGATCTGCCCTCAAATCCGCAGTCCTGAACCTGTACCTACAAGAAAAAGAGATTTGTTTGTTGGGGGGAGGGGTTTGCCTTATTCAAACCCTGATTTAGGAATTAACCTTGAAATCAATAGTAGAAATAAGAATGCTAGCAAGTAGTAGAAGTAAATCTAACAATGAAGCTATGATATTCAATAGATATGCAATTGTATTTCGAATGTAAACAAGTATGTAAATATGAAAGATTGGACTCAATTAGAAACCATAAACCTCCATTATTGTATTCTTGGAATCCACCTTGAAGAGAATTAATAATTCTTGAGGATGCACAAAGGATCTTGAAGGAAGATCACACCACTATGATGGCTAGATCTAGGGTTTGAATAATGAATCTTGAATGTTTGAACCTAATCCCTTCAAAGGATTGAAAGCTTGAATCCTTGATCTTCAATAGAGGAATTGAATGCTTGAGAGGAATAATTTAACACCTTGAAAGCTTGAGAACATGTAGAAAAATGGATGCTTGAACCTTTTTCTTCTTGACAAAATCTTGGTTAGAGCTTTTTGCACTTAGAAGACTTAGAGAAAATGAGAGGAGAAGACTCCCTTTTATATGAAACTAGGGAAAAATATTCTAGAGAGGAAAAAATAGGAGAATTAAATTCAATTTAGACCCATTCCCCTAGAAGAGGACCTATGTTAAATATAATTTAGGATTTGACACTTTGGAACCCAAAACAGCTAACCTGGAAGCGGGAAAATAAATTTTTGATGACCTCTGGAAGCCGACAAGCTTCAAGATTTGGAAGGGGGACCCAGGTCAAGGTTGAGGTTGACCTTGACCTAGGTCAAGGTCAAGGTTGACCCTGACCTAGGTAAAGGTCAAGTTTGACCTTGACCCAGGGGGTCAGAACCCCTAGAAAAAGTGCCAGGTGGGATAAAAGGTGCCTAGAGAGGCCCAATTAGCGTCCTAAACAGGTACAGAAGTAGAGGATGATGTAGAAAT
The DNA here is from genome assembly GCA_018584345.1 of Thuja plicata. Lineage (NCBI taxonomy): Eukaryota > Viridiplantae > Streptophyta > Pinopsida > Cupressales > Cupressaceae > Thuja > Thuja plicata. The sequence goes on from MU224645.1 coordinate 769,942, forward strand.
GAGGGGAAAATATGATGGTGGTAAAAAAAATCCCCTAAGAAGGGATAAACATTCTTAACATGGAAGTGCTTCCATTTTAAGATGATACATTAAGTCCCCACTTTAGCGAAAGTATGGAAATCGAACATGCTTGCGATAAAGTTAGAAGAAAGACTCTGGTGGATCGCAAAGAGGTAGAACATCACTAGGTCAAGGACATAAGCCCATAGAACAAATATTCTAATTCAACATACATGCATAAAAGATATGACAAATAAAGAGCAATCAAGCATAGAAACATACATGACTATATAAGCAAGACAAGAGAAACACTATAGATAACATAGCTTCATGATCTAATCCTACTAGCATGAAATCAAAAGAGAGAGAAGGGAAAGTGATTACCTCACCTAGTAAGATGCCCACCTTACTATGAATCACCAAGGAGGGAGAGCCCAACAGGTTAACCCATAAACTATGCTTGTAATTGTAATTCGTCTTCTAACGGCTTTTGAAAATATCCATAGATCCACATTCTTGTATCACTATGAATATAAAATGCATGTCTTTTCAGGATTTAGCAACTTATGTGCATTACCTTCCAAGGATTTAGCATATTAAAAATTTAACATTGTGTGTATCTCTTCAGGATTTAGCAACTTATGCGTGTTACCTTCCGAGGATTTAGAAAAAATAAAAGTAAAAATGCATGTCCCTTCAGGATTTAGCAACTTATGTGTGTTACCTTCTGAGGATTTAGCAAAAATAAAAGTAAAAATGTGTGTCTCTTCAGGATTTAGAAACTTATGTGTGTTACCTTCCAAGGATTTAGCATGCTATAAAATGTAAACTAATGTAAACTATAGTACAAGGGAGATGATGAAGGGGACTCCCCTTAATACCACAAGTACACGACAGAAACAAAGAGAAACAACAAAAATTTGCAAGATTAAAAAATTGGCTTCTTATTGGCTCCACAAATGTGGAATTACAAACTTCAGAATTACAATATCGAAAGCCACATGGGCATCCCTTACAATAATCTATAGGACAAAGCCTCAAATAACCACCCAGAACTACCCTAGAAAACACTACGGGCCTTCCTTAAATAGGCAATTTTCCACCGCCCGAGAAGGTTCCAGAAATCTAGCCATTAAGGCCGACTACCCTTAGCATTTAATTATTTTTCACTTTTATTACAAAAGGGTCGGCTTTAAATATTTACAAAATATGAGATTAGGTAGCCCAACTTTCGGAAGCTATAACTTTTGAACCATAGCTCCGATTGGCTATTATAACCACTTTCTGGAAAGGGGAGATCGTGCTCTACAGTGCCTAACTAGCGAAGCACAAGTTAGTTAGGGGTTCGACCTCGTTTCGGAGCCTCTAAGGTCCTGAAAATTGAGCTCAAAGGTTTTGCACCCTAAAATCTCAACAGTAAATCCTTAATAACTTCACCAATACAGATGATCTGGCAATGAAATTCAACTGGCATTCTTAAATGACTAAGATGAACCTTCACCTAGAAAATTAGAACATTCTGAGTTTAAATGACCAACTTACTAAAAATAGTAAGTTTTTAAAAATAGCAGCTTTGTACAAAATAGCCCTTATTGAATAGAAAAACACATATTTTTGGGTGATGCAAGATTGCCCTTACACCCAGAATGCTCCTGCATCAGACACCTGGGGTAATTTTAGAAGTGACCCTATCACGTCTCAGGTGTGCAGAGGAAAACCAAGCTGGTCAACCTCCTCCTTTGTCAGCCATGATGAATCTTCTACAGGTCATCCTCTCCATTTGACCATATATTCTTCATATGTCCTGTTCCTTGTGCTTATGCCAACACGACTATCTAGTATATCTTCAATCTCCTTGGTAGCTGAAGTAGTAGCTGGAATACTCCACTGTGTTTTTGTGACCTCGCCTTCAACACCCCCTTCATGGTACTCTATCAAATCTGTAATGTTAAATAC
>MU224645.1:791458-802345 GCA_018584345.1 Thuja plicata
CTTGCAACCATGCATAATTTTTCTATCCACACCTGAACAAATGCATATATAATATTACATTCTATAAATATAATTTGAATAAAGAATGTACATAACAAATTTAAACACTTGAATAATTTAAAAATGCGTGCATACCTTTTATCTCCCAAAATTTTCTATGTTGTACTGCTTGAGTCATTCCTGATGATGTGTCATTCTCATTTGGTGTAAAATGTGTCTTGCACCATTCAACAACATCATGTGCATTTTTTATATGAAATCCCTTATACTTCATTTGATACTTTCGTATAGCATGTTTGATGCAATCTCCAACACCATCATGTTCACCTTTTCCATGTCCACTCTCAAAGAAACTCCAGACATGTGGTATGTTTTCATTACGATGATATCTACATAGTGCATAAAATGGTCTGGATGATTTGAATTGTGCAGCACATCCATCTGACCAAACATAATGTTTATCAATTTTTATACCTCTTTCTTTCAAATTTGCAAAAAACATCTTGAAGCAGTGTTCTACATAATGAATGTCACGCTCTCTATCATCACTTATATAAAAATGATATTCCTTTTTGATGACCCATGCTTCAAATGTGCTCTGAATACCATCCAAATCTAATTGTGTGTGTCGATAACACACATGTACCATAATAGTAATTTTCTCTAAAAAATAGTATTCCGATTGAATTTACTTTTGATGAATAAAGGAATAGTTTTCTGCAAAATCAACAACTGATACAATAGCTCCAAGTGGGAAATTGTCTCTCATTATTTGGAATTTTTGTGCTTGCTACTTTGCAAAAAAAAATGATGAATGTAGGGTTGAATCAATTTTTTAAAATTGTCCATAAATAATCCAACATTTATCTCCTCTTCAACATATTCTAACCTTTTTGATTCTTTCCCAAATTTTGTTTCATTATTTACATATTTTTAACTCTTGTAATTTACCATCTTTGTTACATCAATGTGTCCATTTTTCAAAGGAAAAAGAGTCAAATCAGTGCATGTTTGACATATTCCTTTTATGCAATTTATTTGTCTAGCTATATCATCTTTTTTGTCACATAAAATGGATGAGATGAACTCACTTCGTCTAGTAGGAGGATCATTTTCAAAACCATAAGTGTCTTCTACAAACTTTTGAAAAACCTGATAGTGGAGATCAAATTCAATATGATAACGACAACAACAAGTTTCAAACACTTTGTTTGTCTTGATATAATATGGCTTAAATCTTTCAAACCATTTTTTCCCAATCTTTATATGAGGATTTGAACTACAAAATGACACATACATTTCATGTTGTGTTGTGTCCAACCAATGTTTCGTATGATATTCATATTGATTAGCTAAAATTCTGTCTGATAACATCTCTACTGTTTGATGAAGGACATGTATTATCATTCCAAAATAATGTGACCAAATTCTTGATTCCTCCATCAATCCTATCAGAACAAGGAGCTACACACATGATTTCCCAATTGCCTTCCAAGGTTCTATCATCCAAAAGCATTCTCCTATTAACATATTGTGATATTATTTTCCTACTAAAACCAATCCGAGATGAAACTAAAGATATTTATATTTTTCGGAGCATAGTGTTACCTACAATAGATGTCAAGATAATTTTTCTTGTAATGGTATTATCTTTAGTTTGAGATCGCTTCCCTACCTAGTTCAAACCTTTCCTAATATTTTCAATCATATTAGTTTGCATGTCAACAACTTTTCTTTTCTTTGATGTTGTGTCTATACCCAATAATTTTAATGCTCCTTCCAACTTTTTTTTTATAAGTACAATTGAAAGCAATTGGGCGTGTTCAAGTGTTTCTAAATTATCAAATTTAGACAATATTACTCTTTCTATCATATTCATTGACGTCTTCTTAGCAAGAATTAAGGGTTGAGCATTAGCAAGTGATCTCAAATTCTCCACATCCATTGTACGTAAATGATCTAAGTTTCTATAATTAATATTTCTCTTCACAGTTTGAGATAAATTTAGAAGTTCATCCATACCAATAGGAGCACGTGTTCCCAAACCTTCTCCAACATCAATTTCTTGAGCTTTGGTAGGGAGTGATCCTGACCCTTCTTCAATGTGAAATTCTTTGACTTAACTTGACCCTCGTACTTCAGCTTGTCCTTCACCTTCTTTAGTTTTATGATAATATGCCAATGAATCTTCATGATTTCTTTGTTCGGTACCAGGTGACCTTTTTCTAATAGATTTACATTGTCTTCCCTTCTTGTTCCCCATTTCTTCTCTTCAAAAATGTCTTCCAAAAGAACAGCAACAAAAATTCTTTTCTTCAAAAAATACTTTGATATAATATTTCTCCTCTCCAAAATTAAGCCTTCGAAAAAAATAGAAATAACAACCCTTCTCAAAAAAATGTCTTTGTAAAAATTGATCAATAATAGAAAAAGCGAATTCACATTTTGCAATTTGGTAAAAAACTGAAAAGAAAAAACATTACTTTTATACCATTCTAAATTTTCAAAAAAAAAACAAATTCAAAATGGCCAACCTAGTTAGCGCGAAGTACCCCAGGAAAAATTCTGGCGGGGTGATTCTCACCAGACTTTCAACATAGGGGTCTTCGCGTGAAGGGTCTTCGCATGAAGACCCCTAGACCCCTTCGCGTGAAGGGGGTCTTCGCTTGAAGACCCCTAAAATGAAAATTTTCCCTGAGAAAACAAATACCTCCTAAAAAATGGCCTTTCAAGGCCTGGGACAATGACCAAATCAAATTATATTTTTGAAACACATGATGCCAAATGATGCGATTCAGAACAAGATTTTTAGTGAATATAATTTTAATACATATTGAGTTCATTATCACTTTCAATAATTACTTTAACTAAACGTAGGTTGTTTGGTCATTCAACAACCTGTCTCTTCAAGGCTTTAGGAAAAATAGTAACTTACAAAAAAAAATTGTGAAAAATATGTAGGAAAAGGATATTTTTGTTACCTTTCTATAATAAAAAATAAATTTTGATATATAGAGATCAAGTTAGAGTGATCCAAGTGACCTTACGTCTAAATTACAGTTACTATCACTTTAGAACTTAATAAACTATGAAATATTGAACCAAAATGAATGAAACCAATTACATCCTCTAGATATTGAAGTTAAAAATATAATCTCAAAATAATTACATCATTATCATATTTTAAAAAAATATTATGCTGATCCAAGTGACAGTCACTTCTTAAAAACACAGTTTTTCACACAAACCACTTTTCGAAGGAGATGGAAAAATAAATTTAAATGAATTTTAATTTAAAAAATATACATATATTTAGAAACTAGATAGAAAATTCTAAAAGACCCTAGTTTAAATCATCTTCAAATTCATAATAGTTTTGCGGCAATAGGTGTTTGAAAGTGAAGATTTTTCTCAGAATGTTGATCTTCATGTCAAAGTTGGCCAAAAAGTGGGACACACTATTGTGGGACCACCCAGAAGATTCAACATACTGCTATAGTGATGAAGTATGCTTCCAGGGCAGTAATCACTGAGAAAGAGCCACACTTTCATGAAATTAGAAAACAATGAGAGATGCACAAAAGCCACCAGAAGGTGAAGAGATCAGAGAGTCAAACTTAGCACTAGTTGCACAAATTGATGACAGAATGATGCTCTCCAACTTGTTCTTGTAGGATGATGATTTTATCCAGAATGATAAATTTAAAATCTTTCTATTCAAGTTAAAGTAAATGAGTTGAAGATTAACTTAGGGCCATAAGACGATAATGATGAGAATAAAGGAAATTTAGTGTAGGCATTGTAAGAGTATGATCCAGATAGTCATACACTCATTGTAGTACAAACAAGAGAATTAGAGAAAATAAGTGGTATGCTTCTAATTCTTGGGTGAGATATGCAGTCTTCATTTCTCATTGATCAAATAAGAAGACAACCTGATCAAATTTTCAATTTTGAGGTTGACGTTGGAGAGTATATTAGGGGATTGTGTTTTGACCCAAAGAGAAAGACATTGGCCATCTGGTCACTTTTAGTTTCCACACAAAAGCCAAGGCTTGTAGAGATACATGATAAAAGGTAGGGAAACAAGATCATCTAGAACATTCAGAATGTGAGCAATGTAGAGATTTTTGGTCTTATAACTCATGTATCTTTTTTAAATCGAGCAAAGGTTGAGGGCCTGCAGAGAAGAGCTGTAGAAACATACAATAGCTTGATCAGAGTTTCCAAGGACTATGAGGGGAAGCTTATGCTAAATGATAAGTTGGAAAAAATATTGCTGAGCTGACTGAGAAGTTAGCTAATGTGCCTACTACTTGTGAAAAGGTGTAGGCCTTAGTGGAGACTAGTGGTGAGTTTGTTCCCTCTAATTCAAATGTTGTTGTTTATTTTCTTGATGTAAACAATGATAAGATGAAATAATATGGTGATAGAATAGATAAGTTAGAAGAAGAAAATAATACTTTGTGATTAAAAGTATTATTAGAGATTCTACGACATAGGATTGAAATTTTGAAGAATAAGTTGAATGTTATTCATGTTGGAGTATATAGGTTCTTTACTTAATTAATTAAATCATATTGATTTAATTAATTAAGTCACCTATTACTTTATTTTCACTTAAGCTAAACTTAGGCTCATTAATAATTAATTCTTATTAATTATTAATTCTTTCATCTTAGGTTTTTACCTTCTAGGGTTTCGATCTCCTTTTTATGAGGATTGATATGTTGTAATTATTCATTATTGTATTATACATTTTTTCCTCTAGCTTTCATAGCACTTCTTCTGTGTTTTCATTTTCTCTTATTCATGATAGGTTATTTGCATGCAGGTGTTCACTGGGTTCTGTGAGAGTTCACCATTTATGAATTCTAACATGGTATCAGAGCTTCAGACTTGCAACTTCTTTTTCATCTTTTGAGGGATATTGTCTTGAAAGCTACGTTTTTGTGCATTTTCAGTCTTTTTTGACCTCACCATTGAATCTAGAATGCTGAAATTAGTTAGGAATGACTATAAGTTTGTCCTTTTTGGACAAACAAAGTCTGATTTGTGAGGGTTTGAAGGTTTCTTTTTTTTTGCAATCCAAGGGGGTACTATTTTTTGGATCACTTTGGGTCCAAATGGACCTCGCCATCAGCTTCAAAAGGATGCTTCAACAAATTTTGATATAAAATTTGACCTATTTCAGTCACCAGAGCATCTGGCCCAAAAAAATTCCTCCCTGATCTATGGATGTATCATGAAAATTGTTTTAAAAAAAAATCAATAATCAAAATCATATTTTTTGATTTTTTAATAAATATTTCTAAATTTTTTTTATTACGGTAACTTCAGCTTTTGAAGGGACCTCGGAACCCTTTAACAAAGCTAAAATTTGATTACAAGAAAAGTACAAACAAGCAACAAGTTGTCAAAACAACTGACAACAACCCACTAGGCGAAACCCCAAAAATCTAAGAGGAGCACAGGAATAAAAAAGCCCCCAAAAAACTACCAGCAAAATGGGGTTAAAAAACCTCCCATCACAGAAATTACTCCAACAGCTTAACAAACTCTTCCACCTCCATCATTTGATTCTAGATGTTCTGAATTGATTCCTTCAGATTGGTGACATTTTGGCCTGAGGAGAAGACTTCTTTCTGGTACTAGATCTGGTTCTAGAGCCAGGGTCAGCAATCTGATTGTCCTATTTCTCATCTTCCTCATCGTTTCTTTTTTTTAGGGTTGTTCCCTTCAAGCAGAGCATAGAGAGCCTTAAGATTTTCAACCATAGTTTTCATGCTCTTGTTGTTCATGGTAATCATCTTTTTCATCATAACTTCACTATTTTTTACTCTCTCCTTCATAGGATTGATGGAGATGTCAATAGATTTGGAAAAAATGTCATGCAATTTATTGTTCTTATCAGTTACCTCATCAAAACCAAAATTACCTTTATGAGAAACCTCAACATCCTTCTGTATTTTAAGGATAGTATCCTCCAGCATAGCATTCCTAGTTTCCAGAGCTTTGATTCTGGATCGGCCCCTTGAAGATCCTCTTGGACCCATTTATTAATATTAAAGCCATACATGGCTTTTTTTCTAGCAGCTTGCAAAGAAGTGATTCTAGAAACTCTCTTAACTTTGAAGTTCGCATCCCACAAGTCTTCTTCATTACTATCCTTTTTCTGAACTTTCTTACCTCTATCTTGGATAGCATCCTTAGAGCTGTCAGGAGGGGTAGGAATGATCTCACACTCAAAATCTTTCTTGTCCAGATCAATGGCTTCCTTGTTTCCATGTGTGTCAATGAGGTTATCCTTCCCAACCTTATTGACATCTCTTTCATTGTCAGTAGCCAGGGATTTTTCATTATCAGTTTCCTGATCTTCAGAGTCTTGAGTGTACTCTTTCATGATATTGTTTAGACTATCTGCTTCAATATCAAGATTTTCTAGATTCTCCTTTCTATTCCCCTGATCTTTGTCAAAATAAACATCCATAACATTGTTAATTTGGTCTGTAATTTCCTTTGGGATTTCCTTACCATCCTCTTCCATAGTCTCGATAATCTAGGTATCATCATGACCTTTATCAAGAGTAACAGAGTGAGATTTGTCTTTGTTACTTGGCTTACCTTTTACCATCTCCTCTTCCTTAGAGGAAACCTCTTCTAGGTCATATGTCAAGATCAGTCCTTGCACCTCATCAAAGATTGGAAGCTTAATTTCAGGTTTGACCGGGCTAACCTTTTAATATTTTTTGTTTGAGCCAGTATTGATTTTCTTGTCAGGCAAAATCTCAAAGTTCTTTCTTTTAGTGTTGGAACTCTGTTTAGGAATAGCCGTATGAATGTCATTTTTAGCGTAATCAACTATCAAAAAAATAAGCCTCTCATGCAAGACAGGGGTACCCTTCACTTTATTTTCAACAATACTTTGATTCAACAAACTAAGAAGTAAGTAAGGGAAAGAAACCCTAACATCATGTCTAACGTGGTTAACCAAAACAAAATGGTAATTATAAACCATAGTATATCTGCCATCTAAAGTAAAGTATTCCATGATATCTTTAAGAACACATGCCTAGATGAGTTTGACATTTTCCAGGTTAACATAGTGCACTTTACCTTTAACCACCATAGTTCTTTCTTCTAAAGTTTTTGAAAAGTTTTTTTATAAAAACTTTTTAAAACCTAGGTAGCTTCATTTTAAAAAACTTGTTTTTGCTTAATTTTCAAAAGTACACTGTAGGAAATTATACATGTGCAGGTGCTGATGTTAGCGGTTGCAATTTTAAGGTATAGCTTAAATTTGACAGTTATGAATCCATCACTTAGTTTGGCCCTTTTTCCATAAAAAAAAAACTGTTAGGTTTTTGGCCATATCTTGAGCATACGGTATCAAAATTGGGAAAATGTGATATCGTCAGAAAGATATTTCCAAACCTGTTCTAATTTTTTTGTTCTCATTTCTAATTTTTTATTTTGACATACCATTTTAAACAGTTAAAGATAGATTATTGAAGACATGCGAAGACAGAGTAACTTAGATACAGGGCAGATAAACATTCGCGATGATTAAGGGAGTATGACATGAAATCAACGTGCTAAGTTAGGTTGGGATTGTTGATAACGTATGATTTTGTCGTATAAGGTCTCTGATTTTGTATTTAATCTTTGTATTAGTATTGATTCTCTTTTTAATGTATTTGAGAGACGATTGGATAATTTAATAACACACACACACACACACACACACACACACACACACACACACATATATATATATATATGAAGAGTTTTTTGTAAAGCGAAGTGTGGATATAGTATGTGAGAAAGGATATGAATGAAAGATGAAATATATGCATTATGATTTTAGGCAGATGTTGATGCAAGCTACAACTGGAACTATCTAAGTGTAGTTGATGCTTGTGTTGAAGAGTTTGATCAAAGTAGGAACTCACATTTCAACAGATAAAGAGGTATTTAGATCGATTTTGAAGCTTTGATAATGGATACATCGATGATTTTTGATGTTGCACAGAGACCTAGATATGAGTTTAAGAAACACCCTTTTAAATAAACCGAGGATGATTCCAAAGGTGCATTTTCACCAACACCCTATGACGTTCTACATGTCAAAGATATTAGGGCTTATATACATTGCAAGTATGAATCTTTAGGAGATGATGAGATTTCTAGTGAGATGGAAGACATGATAGGAGATGATGGAAAGATTAAGGATGAGTTCACACATATTAATAAACTAGTTAGCATGAAGGTATCCAAATGTTTCAATTTTGACGAAGAAGAATGGATAAAGATTATTCTAAGAAGAGTTCACGACCAGTTTATTTGTCTTGGAGATCAGCCTGTGAAGATCTACAGTGAACTAATTCATGCAATAATAGGTTTGGACAAAAATGGTATAGTACCTATTGTAGAGAAGAACACTAAGAAGATGGTGGAAACCCTAATGCACTCACAATGAGACAGAAGAGTGATGATTGTAAATGATATATTCTAGCAAGATGTCAAATTGATTACTATGATTCTAGGCTATAAACTCCATTATAGAAGCCAGTTAAATTCATTATCAATAGGATTAATCTTAATGGATTACAAAATGGTTAAGGAAAACATCATGTATAACCTTTGCGAAGTCGAAGGGTTTCAGATTCAGATTTTTGTTGTTAGAATTTAATCTTTCCTTGGTAAACTATGTAATTAAAGGATAAACTAAGGTATCCTAATTTGTATTTGTCCTCTAGTCCAAGTAGGAGGACATGTCACTGTTAGAATGAATTTAGAATAACTGAGAGGGGAGGGGTGAATCAGTTATCCTCAGGGCTAGATGTAGCAAATAAAACTTTCAGTATTTCCGATCTACTCAGCAGCAGTAGCATAAGTCAGCAACTTATTCATGTAGATTACTGTCAATTGAAATTAGCTTGTAGAAACATAATAGTAAAGCAAACCATAAGCATTCACACAAGTTGACACAAGTATTTAATGTGGAAACCCAATATGAGAAACACCACCAGTAACATGCTACCAAGTTTTCACTCTTCTGAAGTGATGCCCTGTGAGGAGCCAACCCTGTTAAAGGTTATAATAACACACTGCTAGGTGTGACCTGGTTAAAGGATTTAACCACCCTGTTAGGAGTGGCCTTGTTAGAGGACTTAGAAAATTCCACCTGAATGTCACCTTATTAGAGGATTTATACCAATGACTGTTAAGTCAACCTTGTTAAAGGATTTAACTGATACAATGGTAAGAAAGTAATCAACAATTTGTGATCTAGTACATACAACTTACTTTTTAATTCAGATCCAATTACAGCTCTAATGTTAACTTATTGGATAGCTTGCATTGTCATTTCAACCTTTTGATCTACTTGGAAATCCGTCAAGCAATCACACATGCAACTTTTTGCTTCTGCCTTTTGTCTTCTCTGCTAGATCATGCCAAACAATAAATCAACTATGCAAACCTTTTGCATACACATAAAATCATCCACACACAGTGAATAACCCCTTTAGGTTATCATATACTTCTCTGTCTAGGTCAGATAAATCTTTTTCCACTTAAACAAGATCGTAGATCTTAGGTTAGGTCAGATCCAACAGATCATCCCATCTTTGCATTACATTTACTTCTCCAAAGTAGTCTCTAATTAAATATTGAAACCATGCATTAATTACAGTTACCCATACATTAAATGACATGGATCAATCTTTAATTAACATTGCATATCCCAATAAAATCAACTAAGTCAGCCAAAGATATTAAATCTCATAATTAATCCAATTACTGTAAGTCGGCCAACATCACTGTTTCCACTCAGCAATTTCAATGGTGCTCGACATTGAACAAACTTTACTTGGCACAAGCAACTTTACTTGGCACAAGAAACTTTTCTCATCATAAGCAACTTTTCTCGGCACAAGCAACTTTGCTCACCATAAGCAACTTTGCTCGGCACAAGCAACTTTGCTTGGCACAGAACAACCAGAAAAACTATCTTTGAAAGATAAACAACTAATTACTTTTCCAGAGTGCCAACTGATCAAGTACCCTTTTAGTTACCTTAACTCAACCATTCACTTGGTCTTCTTGTTAAATCTTCTTCATCAACAATAGATATGGTACTTAAATAGATAAGAATAGTCTCACCAGTAAAGGTTTGACAGCAATGAAAAAATAACAATTGCTTGCATTGTCACTTTCCAACAATCTCCCTCTTTGGAATTGATGGCAACACAAAGTATTAAAACAATTATTTAACAAGCATAGTTACGAACCAATCCAAAAAGTCACCTGTGTTCCTTGATATAAATGAATTTTCATTAATGTCTTTAGCTTTATTCTGATTCTTATCTGTAAAGAATTTCTCCCTCTGTGTCTATAATCACACTGTAATCATCTGTGTCTAATCATCTATAAACTCCCTCTAAGTAGATAATCAATAGTAACTTCTTCCTCTATGTAATATTTCTTTCTTTTTAATCTCTCCCTCTTTGACAACAATGCCAAAGACGTCAATATATTTATCATGTAGATCTTTAGTATCATACTGATCCTGCCATCTTGATTATGACTGATTTTTGTTTTCTGTCCTTGTTCATCTTCACAACTTTAGCCAGCATCCTAAAGTGTGACTTACTGTGCATCAATGTGTTAGATATTCTGAATGAAATATTTGATGCAAAAGTACCATACAGAACTTAATTAGCCTCAGTTAGGGGAATCATCCCCAATTTACCTTGTAGATACTCATGAGCATCCTTGGGTAGTGCTTTTGTGAATATGTCTGCTAATTTTTCTTTGGTGTTCACATAATCCAGTCTCACTTCTTTACTCTGAACTAGCTCCCTCAAGTAATGATACTTGATA
>MU224645.1:812149-825081 GCA_018584345.1 Thuja plicata
TTTGCTCTCACATTTTGAGTAAACATCTGAGTTCTACTTTTTCGTCTTTGTGCTTCTACTTTGTATCAGGTTCTTGCATGCAGGTGTATTCGGGGTCTGTGGATTTGCATGTTTCTCAAATCCTACAAACCATTCACTTGGTCTTCTTGTTAAATCTTCTTCATCAACAATAGATATGGTACTCAAATAGATAACAATAGTCTCACTAGTAAAGGTTTGACAACAATGACAAAATAACAATTACTTGCATTGTCACTTTCCAACAGTCACATTTTTGTTATTCCTTTAATAAGGAAATTAGATATTCCTCCTAAATAGGATTCCTACACATGGTACACACTTAATGTGAATGTGGCACTCATAGGATATGGGAGTTACATGCAAACTCCTTCACTCATCTCTACTTAAGAGATGCTTCTCTCTCACTTCTTAAGGTTGGTTCTCACAAGTTGGTTCTCATAAAAATAGTTCTTCTCTCTTCTTCTCTCTTTTTCATTCTCATTCTCACAATGTTGTAATGAGCTTCTTGCTCCATCTCTCTCTTCTTCTTTGGCTTATTGCCTCATTAATTTTATAAGCACAAGGGGTTTTTATTAGTTTTTCCCCTTTCAAAAACATTGTCTTGGTGTTGTTCTTGATCTTCTTGGTGATTATTCTTGGATCATCTTTTCGTTTATGGTAAACATTTTCATTTTTGCACTCTCTCTTAGATTCATTCCTAAATCTAGTTTACTTTATTTATATTTTATAACATGGTATCAGAGCTGGTTTAATCCTTATTTTTTAGTGTGCATGTAGGAATAGTTGAAAGATATCTCGGTTGTGAAGGAGAAAGAAATTTTTGCAGGTTTTCCTTCATTGTTTCTTGCAAAACTAAAATTTCTTTTAAATCAAGTGTTTTCATCTCCTTTCAATTTTTTTTTAAAGATCTAACTCACCCTCAGTCGGGAAACCTCAAGGTTTTTCAAGTTTTTTTAGCACTAATCTCACCCGTTATTCATTTAGCTTTACTAAAATTTGTATTTCTAATATTTTTTTCGCAGGCTTCATCTTTTTATGCATTAGATCTCTGTTTTTATTTATATATTAATATTATATTCTATCTGTTTATATTCTAACTCTTTGCAGCTTGTATTTTATTCATTTCTTTGCATTTCATAGTGCTGCTCCACTTTATCTTCTCCTCGTGCAGAAGACTTTCCATAGTTTTGCCTTTGCTCACATTCACAAATACACCTTCGTTATTGAGGCAACTACTGTTACTAGGTTATGTCAGACGCACAAATAGTTACAGTCAATGGACAACTACCGAGGCCAAATTTGTACGTAAATAATGGTGACACTCTGATTGTTGATGTTTATAACAAAGGAAAGTATAATGCAACCATGCACTGACATAGAGTAAGGCAGATTCATTCAGCGTGGACTGATGGACCAGCCTATATTACGTAGTGCCCCATAAAATTGGGTAGGCATTTCACATACCGATTCAAGATTAGTGAATAGGAAGGAACATTGTGGTGGCATGCCCATATTTCATGGCTCTGTGCAATAGTTCATGGTGCCCTAGTCATTTATCCTCGGGAAGGCCATTGTTGTGCCTTTCCACAGCCTCATGCTAAGGTTCCCATCATGCTAGGAGAATGGTGGAACATGGATCCCATCAATGTTGAACATGAAACTATTATCTCCTATATTTTTCCCTCCTTCATGTGCATCATGTCTGCATTATTATTTATATCTGTTCTCTTTAAATCTATTAGTCTCACTTAGCACAGCTTGCCTCTGGCTTGTCATCCTTGCGCAACCTAGCTGTTGTCTTCTTCCTCGCTCTCGTAGCATATTTTATATTCTTATTTGTGTAGTCTATACCTTAGCGCAGCCTGTTATCTCAGCTGCTCATGCAACACTTGTTATCTCAGCTGCTATTAAAACTTGTTCTTTGTGCATCCTCCTTGTTTTGCGCAGCATTTGAACCCCAACTTTCATCTAATGTTTTATTAGCACAGTCTTTTATACACATTTCCTTATACTTCTGATTCATTTATTTTCCTAGCGCAAAATTTTATACTATTCCTTGCGTAGACTTTTATATCTATTCCTTATACTATTCAGTTGTTTCATTATACTACTCCCTTTGCTTAGCTTTGCACAGCTTTTATAAAAGCTTTTATTGCCTTGCCTCTCTCTTGCTCACCTCACGTAGCTCATTGCGTAGCATACACTTTATGTCTTCTTCCTTTCATCCCATCATATTAATCTCTTAACCTTTGTTTTTGCTTTTAACAATCATTCACTACGCAACATTAGCATAACTTTTAGCGCAGTATTAATCTAACCTCCTTTCAACGTAGTATTAATTCCTCGCAACAAACATTATAAACTTTCTTTGTAGCATTCCTATGTGGTACCTTGCACAGAAGTTCTGTGGCAACATTATTTATTCTTTAGAGTTTTGTTTAGCTCCTCACCTCTCAACATTTTGGGGTATTTGGATATCTTTAGTTTCAATTCTTATTCCAGCAACCTCTAAAAACCTTTTAATCTTCCTTCTTATCTTAGCGCAACTGAGTTTTGAACTTGGATTTGTTTTACTCCAACTCAAAGAATTTTTTAATAACCATTAGCTGGTGCTGTATTATTATTAATATTTTTCTGCAGAATTATCATTTTAGTCAAATGTTTCTGTATTCATTCTCTAGCTTTTTTTTGCAGGCTGCAGCTAGTTTCCTAAATTAGTATTTTGGCAGATCTATTCATTGCGGGTTTATTTAGGTTTATTTTTTGTTTCAGGTTATATTTTTTTTTCTCTTTGTAGGCTTATTATTACTATTATTCAATCTTTGACTCATTTCAATCTTTGACTCTTTTAATCTCTCATTTCTTTATTTTATTTATTAATAATTAAAGTATTAAACAATCTTGATCAAAGCTATCTGGGTAAAAGCACAATAATCTGTCACCTTTTAGGGTAACATATCAGCACAACTGAATTTTAGTATTTCTATCTAAAAATTAATTTTGGTCAAACATATAGTCTAGCTAGATTCATTCTAGCTAAGTCAGATAAGTTCTTTAACTTTTCCAATTGGAAATGTCTATTAAATGTATGTTTTTTACCACTTTGAGTCCAATTACCATAGAAGTAAAATTATTTCAGAAAAAAGTGACGTTTCAATAACTCCTAGTCTTTTTAATGATATTTTTTTAGAAATACAAAAATACCCTTTTGTAGAGATCATAGTCAAGAATATCCTCATTGATTTTATAGTATTTTAATCAAAAAATATTGAAAGTAGGTATTTTAACAGTCAAGCAGTCATTGATTCGGAAAATATAAAAAAATGATAAATCAATTCAAAAAAAAATTAAAATCATAGAAAACACTAGAAAAGAGAGTCATATTCAATAATATGTAATTTATTTGGTTTTTGGTATAGTTTTGATAGGGAAAAAGTGGCGGGAGACAAAAACTTTTGATTTCAGGTAAGTTCAACTTTGAAAACTTATAACGGAAAAAATGTAGATCAAAAACACTTATTTCTTTTTTTATGCAGTAGATATACATGTCATCTAAAACATATTTTGAAATTGGAGGAAAAAACAATATTTTACTTTTAATGATTTGGCGGGAAGTAAACTCCTTGATTTACAGTATTTTTCAGGAAATGAAAAATAGACCTCAAAAATTCAAAAAATATATTAATTTCGGTTCAATTTTTTAAAAAAAATTTATAGGCATATAATTCATCCTATTTCACATATTTCTTCAGTTTACATCATCTTCAATTTCTCAACAGAAATGTGACTTTTATGCCCTTGAAGTTTTACATTTTTAGTTTTGTTAACCTTTTCCTTTGTAAAAAAGGGTGACATATTATTGTTCTTTTATCCATCTTAATTTATTTATTATTTCATTAATCATTTCAATTAGTTTAATTACATCTTTATCTAGTTTATTCATTTAAATCCTCAAATCTTTGTCAATCGTAATTCTTATATCTATTTGTATAATCTTTTCATATCAAAAAGTTTAAATGTCTATACATTTTTCCTACTTAATATTTATTCAAATCGTTTGATTCCTAAGTTATTTATATCATTTTTGACCAAATTCAATTGCTGGTTCTTTAATTTATTGCATTTAAAATTTGTTCCTTCTCTTAATCAAAAAACTTAAATTTTTTTAATATCATTATTTAACCTTTCAATTATAAGTTTCATTAAAGTTAAATTTATATTTCTTGGTCTTGATCTATATCTATTCATTGTTATTCATCTTGTTTAAGTTAATTTGACTATCTATTTCTTTATTAATCATGTCTACTTTAATTTTGGAGATTTAACTCGTTAGTTATGTGTGTGTAAGATTAACACCTTCATGAAATTAGGATTATAAGCAACAACTCCATGGAAAGAAAAAGCTATTTAATCTAAGAATTGAAGTTTAAAACCCATATCATCTCATGGTTCTCTATCTAAGCTTTGTTAAGAGAGCTCTTAGTCTTAATATCTCCCAAGGACAATCCTAGAATGAGAAATAAATGATAAAAATGCTCTAATCTAGCTCAAAATGCTCCGAGATATGTTATAAAATCAACAAATGCTATTAAAGATGAGACTCTAAATGCTATGAAAATGTCGAAATGTGATCATAAGCTCTCAAATGCTCTCCAAATTCCTATAATAAGGATGCTTTGCTCTTGAAATTCTTGGATCCCAAACACAAAGAAAATGGCTTGTATTTATAGCAATTTACCAAGGGTAGGGGGTAGAGTGAGTTGATCATGATCAAGCTTCGTTTAAGTCAAAATCTTTGAGGTGTTTTCAAATGGAGGGAAAGTTGGTTGGTTGTCTCAAAGAAATTAGGAATTAAATAACTCAATCATTTAATTAATTTAGCCATGTAAGGGTGAATGGGTTGGATTTGATCCTTTTGGTTTAAACTATACAATTAATTGATTAAAATCAATTGCATAGTTTTGGTTAATCCCTTTTAGGCTTGAATTTAATTATTTGATCTCATGGTTATTTAATCTTTTGATTTAATTTGATTGTTGTTCATTTGATTTGATAAATATTTATTTGATTTGATCCATTTTAATGTATTGAGATGAGATTTGAGGCATTTGGCTGAGATTTACAATTTTGAATGCTTAAGATACACCTGGTCAATTTTCGGTGTCTACAAATGCCCCTCTTTGAATTGATGTGCGAAGTGCATTGATTCATATAAATCTTGATGTCCTGATCATTGATTTGATATTGATGAGCTGATTGACTGATATGAAAACCTGATATGAAACTCTAATTCGATGCCTTAATTTGAAACTCTAATTTGATACTCTGATTTGAAACTCTGATTTGAAACTTGATTTGATGCCCCAATTCGATGCCCCACTAATAAAGTTTGAAATATTAATGCCCCAGATTTTATATAAGATATGATGTAGAATCCCTGTTGGATGATATGATGATGCCCTCTAAGAAATGAAAGCATATTGATCTTAGATGTAAAATATTTTGATGAATACTGCTGATAGAATAGATCCAAGATGATTGCATTTTTGATAAACAATAATGCTGAAAAGATGTCAAAGAAACGCCCCAGTGTGCAAAATATGTAGATTTGGTTTGACTGGGTTAAAAAATCTCACAAAATAGGGTAAAATAGCTTAAATAGGTTGAAAAACCCAAATTTACTATTCATTTTCACTTTTCACTATTGAGATTTTGCTTTGATCCTTTAACAATTGACATCGATGGTGGTCCCCATTCGAGAGCATAGGTTCGAGTGAGTGTGCCGATATCAGAGACCTCCTGACTACAGGCCTCTGGTAAGTGGTTCAAACTCTCCTAGTGCATTTATTGCTCTTTAAATAGCTTTTAATACATGTTTTTAATGCTTTCTAGGTAAAATTTAGTGAAAAGCCGCGTAGGATAGATAAAGAGCCGCTTAGGGATGAGAAAAGCCACCTCTGTGTTTTGAAAAGATGCGTAAGAGCAATCCTTAGCCACCTAAGAATTAGGGCAAAAATTGCAACCCAAATAGCCAAAAGCCGCCTAAAAAACACTAGTTTTTAAAAGCCACTTATGATATTTAAAAAACTGCGTAGGACTTTAAAAGGCCACCTGCTTAGCGAAGCGCCGCCTCCAAGGATTAAAGTGCCATGTGTAATTATTTAAACGCCGTGGGGCTTGAAAATCCATGTACACTTATTGAAGTGCTGCCTACCTTGAAGTTTGAAGATCAAGATAGAAAATAGATGAAGTCATATTGATCGATCGTCTAGATAACTCAATTAGATTCCAAGCTGGAAAATGTACGTCTAGATTGTCACTTAGTGTTTAGGATATTAGAAAATTCATATTGATAAATGTTTGATAGTTCAATCGGATTTGATTAAAAATGATTACAAATTGTCCTTGTGTCTCAAGCTTTAGAGGTTAGGAGCAATAAGTTGATCCGCTCAAGTTAGATCAAGGATAGATTTAATGTGTTTGATTGACGTAGAATGGTTCACCAATAGAAAGACTAATATGATTCACTTTGTTTCAAAATGTAGTAACATTACCGTAAGTTACGGATACGGGGTGTAGTGTATTGGATTTTTAATTTAGTTGATGAGCTTACCGCGCCTGAGCGGCGGACTATCGAGACATGTGGTCTTAGTTTCCTTCTAGTTCTTCCTTGGTTTCAACTGAACCGAGGTCTTTTGATAGCTATGGTAGAGAGATGGTACTCTGACCATAATACATTTCATCTACCCCTCGGCAAGATGACTATCATGCCCAAGGATGTGTATATATTATTGAGGATCCTGACTCATGGAGAGCGGGTGTATTATGATTCAGTTTATGATAGCAGTGTATGCAGGCGGGTGTTTGGAGACAACACCATTGATGATGATTGTATTAATTGGGAATAATTTTCCTCTTTCCCTACTTTTCCAGCATTGTTAGGAGCTGTGATTGGAGGATTACTTCTTCCAGATAGGAGAGGACGTGGCTTTGCGGTCAGATGGGGTCAGATTGATGCAGGAGCATCCCAGGGTAGTTGGCTATCCTGCATGTTTGGGAGATTTGATGGAGTCATGTGGATTTATTTTCATGTGTGAGGGGTTTGGTAGAGTTGGATAAACCTACTTGGGTCTTGGGTAATTGGTTTTGATGTATTTAATGGAACTTGGCATGGTCTTGGTTGCTTGGCATGGACTGGGAGGAGCTCGACCTTGCTTATGAATTTGGTGCCTATTACAAGCCATATAAGTAATTTTTCACAAAGAGTTAGAGGATGAAAATTTTAGGGATTGAAGAGGGCCTAGATTTCTACCTGCGGTTTGAAGCGTGAGTCCTAATTCATCCGGAGCTAGGAGATATCGTAATTTTACTAAGACATCAATTTTGGGCATTTAATTCTTGTTATTGGCCAACTTGTGGCATTTAATTTATGTTTTTGTATTTAATTTATGTTTTGGGCCGACTTGTGGCTTAGATTGGTATAAGTAGGGGTTGTGGGGGAAGTCTTTAGTCATTATTCATCCATCCTAGAGCAGAGGAAGAGGCAGAGGAGCGAGTTTTGAGAGGAACTAGTAGCTGTGGCTTGGGAAACAAGGAGATTGTTTGGTGGGCTTGCGAGCACAAGTTTCAATCTTCCTGGAGGTTTCTACCATAGTGTGGCTAGGGTTTGGTTTGGATCTTGCAAGATCTTGTGGAGTTCCTCTTGTAATTGCATTGTATTTGGCTGTAACTCGGAAGGCCTTACAGCTGGGCATGTTGGATGAAAATATGATGATTCTATTATGAGTATTTGCATTGTGTGGATCAAAATCTCTGTGTTGTTATTTTTTTTTTCCATTGTGTGGTTATTTTCTAGGGCTAGGACATCTCCATTAGGGATTCTCCTACCTTTCCCTTCATCACAGATACTGGAGGATTTGATTGCACATCCTCAGAGATTTGATTGGGGTTCTTGCATATTAGCTCAGTTATATCATGATCTGTATGAGGTTGTTTATAGGCATATTGCAGCTCTTTCTGTAGGTGCAGTGTTATTATAGTTGTGGACATGGGAGCATATCCCTATTATGAGACTAGTTTCATCACAAGTGTAGGTTCGAGGGTATCCGTATGTATTTTTGTATGATGGCATGGTTGTCCAGTATCATCTAGGCAACGTTGAATTTTGGAGACGTACTATTGATGATATAGATCAAGTTGTATGGAGGCCATATCTACATTGTGAGAGCTGGTGAGAGCATGATGGTGAGCTACAATACATTTTTTCTCCTTGGTGGATGATCAGCCGATCACCATTAGTTATTGATAGATTTTTCTTTGGGAGAGTACTCCGTCAGTATGGCTGGGTTCAGCACATGCCTCAGGGTATAGCACTTTATGTGAGAGTATAGGCCAAGAGATCGATGTGGGGAGCATAGGTTGACTATCAGTTGGCCTATTTATAGATTGATCAGCTGGGCTATGTTATGTGGGATATGATGATGCATGTTACAGATGCAGGTATGTCAGCCGAGTATCGAGAGTGGTTTATGCGACATCACTTTGTTTGATTTACAGATCTGGCAGAGCCTATTCCTGATGTGGATGAGCTTTCAGATGATGATGGAGATTATGGTGATGATGGTGATGATGGTAGGAGACCCCAGAGATAGAGGGTTTAGAGGGAACCTAGGGCGCCTTGAGTACAGAGAGATACATGACCTTGGATGAGAGGTGGACATGTTAGAGGCTAAGGTGGCAGATTTAGATAGCCTAGATAGAGATTAGCATAGGCATAGGTACCTCAAAGACAGGCTCCTATTTGAGTTGGTGTAGAGTGGGCTAGACAGAGACATAGATGTGTCCATGTGGCCAGACAGGTTCCAGTATAGGGACAGATTCTGTAGGTGGATCCATAGAGCAGTACGACACTGGTGATACCATAGGTACCATTAGTGCCATAGACACCTCAAGCTCCTCCAGTATCATAGGCACCTTCAGTTCCTCCCATTGTGGATGGTTTAGTGTAGGATGTTCAGGGTTTATAGGTAGGGATGACTACAGTTACTGTTCGATTGGATAAGGTTTCTACTATGTTGCAGTAGTTTTTGACTACTTTGGCTTAGTTACCTACCAGTGTGAGTATTAGTCAGGCACCTCCCAGTACATAGGATAGAGTAGGTGATAGGGATCCTAATGGTGTAGGGGGGTTGGGTACAGGTATAGCTAGAGATGGATCAGGTGCCCCTCCTGGGTCATGAGACAGATTGGGGTCCATGATATTTTGATATTGCATTGATGATGTATCATATGGATTTTTTGATCGGGTCTTTTATGTATGGATAATTTTGGTTATGTACCTTTGATGTACTAATTTATGTTATAGACCTTGATGATGGACATTTATCTATGATGATCTTTGATTCCTCCTTTTGATGATGTTATGAGATTTCCTTTTATGCATATCTACATGTTTCTATGATGCATTTACTTCTATTATGCTATGGATGCAATGTCTTAGAGTAGGACATAGATAAATGGAGGCAAATGATGTTAAATGCAATTTCTTTCTATATGCTTTTCTGATTCAACCATGATGTATGGATTATGCAATGCAATGATATGGATGCAATACTTAGTGCAATGATAACTGAATGCAACTATCTTTTTTATTTTTTTAGATGTATGTAATTTAACTTATGATGTGCACTGCTAAATGATATGGATAAATGAATAATGATTAATATTTCTTTTCTTTGCTTTTCTCTTGATATGAATATATAATGAATAATAATTAATTATTATGAATGCAAAGGAAAATCTCATATTGATGACTTGAAACCATTAAATTGATGAAGTGTTGTCAACTTTTAATCCCCCCCTTGAACTTAGAAAAGTGCTAGAAAGACAAGCCATTTTAAACTAACTTAAAACATGCAATTAATCTAACATGAAGATGCAATGCAACTAATTGTCCTTGAGGTTTGTGAAAGAAATGAAAACTGAGATATATTTTCATCATAGAGCATTGTGGAACTAGGAGTCGATATAATCCTTACTGGTGCCACTGCAACCATAAGAATATAAGTATGAATTTCTCTCATGTGGTAACCCTTTCTTTGAAACCAAGTACAACCCTAACTAGTTGAATGACCAACTATGAGAGTATGAATATCGATGTGATCGGATTCAATGTTGCAAGTGGATGTTGGTATTAAGATATTAAAGATCTAAATAGCCAAGGTATCCTTTTGCTTGAACAAACAAAGATTAACCCTCCTTCCTATATGATTGTCCTTGATGGTTCTTTGATGACCATGTCCTTAGACTAATTCACACAAGTTAAAGGATCTTCCTCAAAACAGTCACTCAGAAGCTCAAGAAAAACATCATGTCTCTATCATTGCCAATCTAGTCAAAACATCCTTGATTAGCTAAAAAAGAACATGACTCGAAAAACTTATCAAAATTTCCAAGTGTTTGTGAAATGTATCAAGATTTTCAAATAATAATTCCAAATAGTTTGATCATTTAGGGTGTGTCAATTTTTAATCCTGATAAAATAAGTCAATGAAACTCAAGGATCATGTTATGTGATTGAACTGTTTAGGGCTGAACAATGATATCTATCAAAGGTTCCAAAAAAAATCTCTCTTCTAAATTTGAAAATTTGCTTCTGATGTGTGACCAAGATGTTGCACTATTGAATCTATTTGGTACCAAAATTCCATCATGTGTGCCCCCAAGTGATAAATGAACCTATGTGAAACTTAGGGCAAATGAACCTAGAATGCGACAAAAATGTAGCTCTGAGACTTTATTAGGATGATGCACAAATGAAAGATGCAATGACGATATGGACAAGTGAGATGATGAAATGCAATATGTAAAAATGCTACTAGGAAAGACCTAAGGGACAAAAGGAACCTGTTTCCAAGTTTTCACTTCTTGGGATTATTTCTCTTTTTCTCTTTTTTTCTTTTTTTGCTACCAAGGTGCCTATTTCTAGGTTTTCACCAAGGCACTTTTTCTCTTTTTCAAATGTTTTTGGCTTTTGAACTTTCTGATTTTTTTTGTATTTTGATCTTTTCTCATTTTTTTGGTATTTTTGAATTTTTCCATGTACAAAGGTGATGCTAACTCATCTGATACTCTCAACTTATACTCTTTCCTCTGATACTCTTTCCTTTGAATCAGGTGTGGAACCTCTTAAGATGAATGCTATTGATAGGTTCTTGCAATTCATCACCATCACAATCAACCAATTTGTATGTCCCCTTTCCAAATGAAGAAACAATGACAAAAGGACCAAGCCAATTTGGTTCCCACTTTCCTTTTGTTTCTCTATCAGCCTGATTTTTTGGATTTTCTCTCGATACTAGATCTCCTACTTGAAAGGTTCTTGGTTTAATATGCTTGTTATAGTTCCTTGAAATTTGATTCTGATACACTTTCAAATGATTGTAGGCTTGAGTTTGATGTTCCTCCAACATTTCCAATTGTTAAAGTTGGGCAACTCTATAATCTTCATCCGTTATTAATCCATGCAATGAGAGTCTTAGGGATGGTATTTCAACTTCTAAAGGTAGAACATCTTCGGCCCCATAAACCAATGAAAAAGGTGTAGCTCCTATTGGGGTTCGAATGCTAGTCCTATAGGCCCACAATGCTGGATTAATTTGAAGATGCTAATCTTTTCCTGACTTGCCAATGGATCTCTTAAGGATTTTAAGGATGTTCTTGTTGGTAGTTTCTGCTTGTCCATTACCTTGGGGATAGTAAATGGATGAAGAGTGATGTGTAATATGGAATGTGTCACAAAGTTCATCAACATCTTTGTTCTTAAACTATTTTCCATTATCTGTGATGTGTGAGGAATGCCATATCTGCAAATGATATGATTTAGGATAAACATGGAAATTTTCTTCCCTGTTGCAGTTGATAAAGGGACAGCCTCAACCATTTAGTGAAGTACTCTGCTGCCGTGATTATATACTTGTGTCCATTTAAAGAAGGTGGATAAATCATGCCAATCCAGTCAAAACCCCATTGATAAAATGGCCATGGTGTGAAAAAAGGGTGTAACTCTTGTGCTAGTGCATGGATCATGTCTCTATGGTATTGATATTTTGTACAAACTTTAACATATTGACAAGCATCTCTTTCTAAGGTTTTCCAAAAGTACCCCATATGTAGGATCTTCTTAGCTAGGGTTAAACCACTCGAATGTGACCCACAAATCCCCTTGTGGACGTCTTTTAAAGCTAATTTTGATTCATCTTCCTCTTGACATCTAAGGAGAATTCTGTCAAGACCTTTACGATACAATGTGTCAGAAAGGATTGTATAATGGGCTACTTGTCTTATGCAATTTCTCTTTTGAGCACGGGTTTGGCCTATAGGTAGGGTTTGGTCTTTTAGGTAGGCATAGATGGGTCCATACCATGGTGAGTCATGTCCATTTAAAAGGGCAATAATTTGGGTATCAGGTAGGTCAAATGTTGGTTTAACCAATTCTTCCACCAAGAACTCATACTTTTCATTTTGATTGGGCATTTGAAGTAAAGATGCCAAAGTAGCCATTGCATCTGCTAATCTATTCTTGTCTCTTGGAATTTGTTCAAAAGTAATCAAAGAAAAGTACTTTTTCCAATCATCCACCAATTTCTTGTAAGGCATCAGTTTTTCATCCTTAGTATTGTATTCATCTTTAACTTGATTAATGACTAATTGAGAGTCCCCATAGACTTGTAATTATGTGACATTCCATTCCAAGGCCATCTTGATTCCTATGACCAAAGCTTTGTACTCTGCTATGTTATTGGTGCAAGGGAACAATAACTTGTAAGATTTTGGGATTGTGTAACCTTGTGGTGTAATCAAAAGAATGCCTGCTCCACTACCATTTTGGGTGTAAGATCCATCAAAGTATA
>MU224645.1:876895-903451 GCA_018584345.1 Thuja plicata
CTACACCGAAGACCTAAACGAAGGATTTAATCTATATGCTGAAAGTAAACTATTGATTAATCTAAATGATTATGCAACTTTGTTGTCAATCCAAGCTACTTAAGATTCAGTTTTAGAAGCACTAAATAAAATGTGAGATATTCAATTTTAAACCCAAATTGAAAGTGTACTCTAAATTAAGTTTGTATGCTTGAATAAAATAAAAAACAATATTAAATAAATGCTATGAATGCAAGAAAGCTAAGAACGAAAATGCAGCATCATAACATTAAGCAAAAATTAGGATCCTTTGTGAAGGAAAAGAATTTATCTTTTATAGAAATCTCTCTCGAATCGACGGTCGAGATCGAACAAAAAGAGTGGCTCAGATTCAATTGAAGAAGCACAATCCATGTGCAAGTGATTCGATTGGTCGAGAGAGTTAGTTGACTGAACTGACTGGTCAGTCTTTTTGGAAACTTCCATATTCAGTTTTCAGTTAACTGAAATGTTTCCAAAATGATAAACAGTGGAGAATCAGTTAACTGAGTAGAACTGGATTGTTTCCATTTTGATAAATTAGTTAACTGGATTTGATGATGTCATATGAATTTTTAATAAATTAATTCATTTTGAATGCACATTTATGATTTTATAATTAATTTAATTCCTTTTTGATTTAATTGACAATTTTGTAATTTTTATTTAATTAATATGTCATAATATCAATTAAATAATTAACATAATGTTTATTTTCCAATGTAATGTGATTTTAGGAATTAATTAATTAATCAAGTATGATGATCGATTAGGACCTAGGGTTTAGGTCAGATCAGTTTGAATTCGATAATTGCCTGTTTGATTTAGGACTTAGGTTTAATCAAGGTTAGGGTTTATTGATTAAATGCTGAGATTGGGGGTCTAGGGTTTAGGTGACCATTTTTAGGTGAGTACACAAGTGATTCAATTTGAGAGAAACAATCCAATGGCTCCTATTCCAATTGATAAGAGTGATCTTGCTCCTAATCCCAAGAATTTTCAGAAACCTAAAACTATGTCAAGATAAATAAACAAGCAAATGCAGTTGCTGATCAAGTTGTTGTTGCATCCAACAATGCCACTTCGAGATCCATTGCTTTTCATTTAAATCGTACGTTTACTCCTCTTTCTGAATCTTTACATTCTATTATGAGTAAATTATTGACTGCTAATATGATTACTTTGCCTCCTATTTGAACTCTTTTGCCTACTACGATGACATCAAAATCCTTTGATCCCAAAGCCTTTTGTCAATACCATCGTCAGAATGGCCATGATACTGATAAGTGTTATTCTCTAAAACATAAGGTTCAAGAATTAATTTATTCTAATGCTTTATCTATTGATAATTTTGATGGTAGTGGGAACAAATATGTCTCTCCTCCTAATCAAAACTTCCAAATCTATACGAATTATTTTCCTACCCGTGTTACTAATACCATTGTTTAGCCATCTTCTATGGATATTGTTTATGATTCAAAGATGGATGATCTCAATCATATTTTTAACCATGTGGAGCATGTTTGTTTGTCTCAACCTGACTCTCCACCCCAACCTCAATCTCAACCTCCTATTCTAGTTCCTCCATCTCAATCTCAACTTCAAGTTCCACCTCAACAAAAACCGAAACCTCAATCTAAACCTTAAAAACAACCTAAGGATAAAACACCTAGGAATCAATCTCTAAAATTTTTTAAATGAATTTCTACAATTTCTTCTGGGATCAACAAAGAACAAGAATTTAAAGGATGACATGTTGATTGATGACCTAGCATACATTCAAGATGCTAAAACTCCAGGTTCATCAGGTTACTCTCTTTTAAACTACTTTTACAATAATTTTGATGAAGTTGTGCTTGTGTCAAACCCTTGGACATGTGGGTTAGCTAGGTTAATTGTACCTGATGTATTTGTAGATGTTTACCTTGTACTAGCCTTAGCAAATAATTATGATGAGATACCTAAAACAATCAAGAAAAGTGATGGTACTGTATTACTAGCTTTGAATAGGAATTCATTTAAGAAAGCTTTTAATCTTTACTACCCGATGGCAACAAAGATAGATTTGAAGAAATAGGAGGCTAGATATGAGGAACAGGCTAGGGTAGTCAAAGGTCTAGTACAAAAACACATTCCTAGGCAAACTAAGAACTATATTGCCCCTATGCCCAGACTTGCTCCTTATGCTTACAAGGATTTAAACCATTATATCAAGTACATTGCTTTTGCACTCTGCAGAGTAGTAGGAAGGGATAGAGGTTCAGAGAGAATTACTATAGATGTTTTAATGATTACCCTAGACTTGCAGGATATTCATATTAGCACAACCTATGTTTATATCCAGTATATAATCAACAGGATGCATGAGGGTTTTGTGGCTATAAAAAGAAAGGAGAAGGTGCCCAAGTTTTTACATTACTCCATCCTAATGCATTTAATAATGTATTACAACTACCTTGTTATGAATTTGGATAATTTGAGGCCACAAATAATGCACCAGGGTCAGCTCAACTATATCCAGTTTTGGATAAAAGTTTGGAATGACACTGCTAGGGATTGTAACATTTGTGCATTTGAAAATTGGATAGTTTATCCATTATTGCAGTGCTTAGGGGTGAACAAGACCAGATTGCCAACAAAGTTACTACAATTACTCAGGCCTTGTGAATATGTAGAAGGGTGGCCTGGAGATCATAATTGGGGTGACTTCTTCTTGGAGAAGAATTTTACCATGATCAGAGTGTATGGATGCACACATCCACCGCATATATTCCCATTTCATGTCCCTACTAGAATTGCAGCTATGGAGTTTATTTGGCAACTTATGCTGACATATAAGGATCATCTGGCTCCTCACAGGAAAGGAATGTTCACTCCTAGGTAGTTAAAAGTATATCAATTTACTATTGGCAAGAGGGTCATAGATTTAGTAGACATCTGGCTAAGCCATTACAAGATGGGTGTGGCATTATATAGGTATGCTAATATAGAGGAATTCGTTGCAAATGCCAAGAAAATAATTAACCCCACCATTCCTTATCCTTATGAAAATGAGGAATGCATAGAGGAGGATGCTATAAGAAATATTCTTGAGGATGAGCTGGTGATTTCAAGAGCAAGTAAAGTTAAAGAATTAATGGACCTGGAAAGACAGGTAAAGAGAAAAGGATTGTCATTTGGAGGTTTATTTCCTAATCTACCATATTTGAAGAGGATAGAGGGTATTATTGAATCTCATACTTTCTTGGGCAATCAATTAGAGGAAGCACTTGTAGTGCCTGAGAAAGGTCAACCAGAGCACTCTGAGTTAGAGTATGATGATGACAGTGATGAGGGCTATCCTTCACCCACTGCCTATCTAGATTATCAAGCAGTTGCAGAGGAGCATACAATTGAAGGAGAGAATATTATTGACATGACTGAGGTCCCAGAAATAGAGTTTACTAATGAACCTCCTCTAAAAAATTAAAAGGTTGAAATTGGAGAGCCTTCCCAGGAAATGGTCTATGTGAGAAGAGAGAAGAAAAGGGATAAAATTTATGTCCTTATTCCTGGAAATAGGCCATATGATCATTTATTGAGAAAGAAGATTAGAAAAGGAAAGAAATTACAACAAGATGAAGAGGATAATATTGAATTGCCTCTTCAAGAATGCATTGATGAAAGGATCATTCATCAGCAACAATTCCTTGATGATGATAATTTCATAAAAACTAAGGAATTTAAAGATTTCCTTAGGTGGCATAAGCAGTAGGAAGTTAAAAAACAACTTCAAGTAGATGGAGGAGAGCCAGTAATAGTAGAAGCCTTACTGGCTATACAGAATTATTATCCTAAAACAGAGGACATTTCTCTAGAGGAAGCAAGGAGAATGGTTAAAGCTAGTGGTATGCTACTTGTTGAGGGCTGGGATTTAGCCTCAACATTTATTATTGACCAAATAAGGAAGGAATTGGATCTAAAATTGTCATCAAAAGTCCAGGTTGGGTAATTAATAAAGGCATTTGGTTATGAGCCAAAGTCCCTAGCTGTTGCTATGTGGAGCCTATCTCCTAAGGATTAGAAGCCAGCTTTAATAAATATTCAGGAAAGCATGGTAGGTAACCAAATGGTGTGGTCTATGAATAACACCAATGACATGGAAATATCACAAGTGTTATCACATTTTTCTCAATTGAATGTAGCAAAAATAGAGCAGATATCTCAGAGATATAGTACTCTAATGGAAGAGACCAGTGCTCTCGCAAAAGATAGGTAGCTATGTCAAATCAAGATTTTTTCTTTGGAGAAAATGATTAGAGAGTTAACTCATCAATTAATGGAGAAACCTGAGGTTATTCCAGCAATACCAAAAGATATTTCTCATGAAGAAGTCCAAACAAAGTTGACAGAGGATAACACTGAGATAGAGCAATAGATCATAGAGCACAATGAAACAGTCTTAGGTGCATTAATGAGCATCTTCAAGCACAGGGTTGATATCTTGAAGAATAAGACTGATTTGATTTTTAATGCATATAATAAGCTTCCTATTTTACATGTTGAAGTTACAAATTATATTGCTATTTTAAACCCCTATTTTGGGACATGGTCTAGCAGGACACAATTTTTTGAGAGGTTGGCCTCTCTACAACCACATAGAAATGATTTGCTAGAGATAGTTATTGAGGTAGGTGAAGAGATAGAGAGGATAAATGTGACTTTACCTTTCTTCAAAGGTACGATAAATTAGATAGAGGCAAGGCTGAGCTTATTTGGATCAGATTTCAATAGATTCATTCCTCCAATCAAGGAAGAAGATAATTATATCAAAGCCTTGGAGGCCTGGAAAGGAGAATTTGATAAAATTACCCAAAAATGAGGCATTTATTACTGATACATTTATTACATCAATAAATTTATAACAGATGTCAAAAGTATAACTAATGCTTGTTGGGAAAGATATAAAGCACAACTACAACACATTAAAAGCTTTAATTGGCCTATTGAGGATGATGTAGCAGCATGGGATTCAATGACCAAACCAAAAAAGAAGAATGTTGTTGTAGAGGACATTGACCTCATTGATCAAGAATGAAGGACCCCTGGCACCTGCTCTTCGAGCATAGGGATGTTAGCAATTTTAAAGACTAGTGTAGGTTAGCCTTAAATGGCGGTCACTAGATCTCAATATAATATCATATGCTATCTTTAAAAACTATAGACAAAGGTGCCAAAGCTCACAAAAGGATAAAGTGCAAATCAGATTTCATTCTACAAATTTGTCCATCCATCACTTGGGGATTTCTTATGTTTTTTCTTTACTATATTTTTAGGGTTAGGTCTCCAAATCGTCTGAAGCTTGTTGTGTCCTTGTCTTAAGGATTCCAAGATTATTTGAGACAATATATATGTAATTGTAACCATTTTGGAGAGAGAGTTGGAATTTTTAATAGAATTACAAGGCAAACTAAAATTTTGTCTGAACCTTTGTACTATTTTGTCTATCTATATGTATTTGAAGCTTTAAGACATCAATTGAAATATTTTGCAATCTCTTTTTTGCATCTTAATTGTCTATTTACATTTCTATTATAGTTCTTGTGTGTTTATCTGTAATGCATTTAAGCACACTGATCATAAGGTGACTATGTAGTTACTTATAAGTTCCTTCAAGGAAGGATTAAATTTTTTCAAGTAGCCCTAGGGAACATAGCATTAGTTTGAGGATTGGATGATAAATTTGTAGGAATAGGATAGTATATAAGGTATTCTATCTTTGTTGCAAGTGTTTTATTGATTACCTTACTGTGGATTTATACAAGATATTGACTCATAGCCCAGGGATTAGGCACCGATTTTATGTTTGCTAAGTAATTGATTTACAATCCAATATTTTCAAATTACTTAATCATATAAACTAAAAAAAAAATAATTCCATTCAAGCGATTGTTTTCTTAAGGTACAGTTCAGTTTTATGATTCCTTGAAGAGAGGATCATTAGGTTGCCCCTCCTAAAATCAAAAGGAAGAAGGATGAAAATCCTTATGTCATTGGTTTATGTTATCAAGACCATAGCCTATCTTATAGTACTCTATTTTAAATTAATCATTGCAATCTCCAAGGTATTTTATGAGTTGTTATAGTGAGGTCAAAAGTAACAAACCAGTGAATGAACTAGTCCACTAAATATATTGACTAAAGAATCAATAATCTGTTATAGGTAATACCTTCGTGAGTATGTGGAGCTCAAAAAAGAAGGAGGTGATAATAGGTATCCCTAGTATTATCAAATACCTCATCAATTAGCCTTTCTCTTGCATAAAAAAGAGTTTGCATTCAATTATATAAGTATACTGTCATTTTAGGGTTGTGCTACAAGAAAAAGAGCTAACATATTGGCAACTCTACTGGGGATTGATAACATAGAAAGTTTAATACTTTGGAGATACATCCCAAAATCTAGTTGAAAAAGAGAGTGACAAATACCAGTCTCAATTTTTCCCATCCGAGTCGCATAACAAATTGGTGACTCTGCTGGGGAGTAGAGATTGTAAAGTCTTAGTAAACGTATTCAAAATCTCTGAGGGTTTCAAAGATAGTATATTTATAGTTGTAGTTTCCAAGGTCAATTTAATAAGTATTCATTCATCCCAAACAACTGTTGGGTGGCGACTCTAAATTTAAATCTCTGAGATCATTACAAGTTAAGTGAACATTTTTCAAAATGAATACTAGGTCAAAAATGAAAGGCAATCCTGAAATTGCATTAAATGGTGGAATCCCATCAACTTCAAGGATGGAGATGTCTTGGAGGAAGAAAAGAAACCAAGTCAGTATAGATGAAAATTCTCCAAGAAGTAAAGAAAGTGATACTAGGAGAGAGGAAGGTAGCAATCAATCTAATCATGAAGGAAATACTTAAGAATATGAAGAAGCTCTAGAGAGAGGACTAGTAGCACTTGCCACTACCTCCACTTCAAGTAAAAGAGAAGTAAATGACACTATAAGCTCAGATTCTGAAGTTCCTATTGATGAACTCGCTAAAGAAGAAAGGATTTTGATGAAAAAATTAGCCCTCGTTCAGTAGAGAAAAAAAATATTTGAAAAAGCAAAAGGGTGTTAGAAGAGATGATGACAGAAGTAGAAGAAGATCCTTAAGACATCAAACTATAAGGAATACTGAGAGGTCTCAAAAAGGCCATGAAATCCCCATTACTCATAGAGCTTCTAGTTCACAAAATTTCAAAGATAAAGGTAAATAAAAGATCACTGAAAGCAAAATTGAAGAGCCAAAAGTTCAAAAGGCCCTAACAGAGAAAATGTCCAAATTGGAAATTGATCTTGAAAGACTAAGAATAGAAAAGGAAACCATAGCCAAGATGCTAGAAAAAGCACAGGTGGAAGCTGCAACAATAGAAATGAAAAAGAAAATAGCTTTTTTATAGTCTTCCAAATATTCTTATGTTGGAACTGAGAACACAACGTCTTCCAAAACAAAAGCTACTACTTTCAAAGAGACTGATAACTTCCAAAGGAAACCATTGCATTCTGAAAGGTATAAGAAATTTAATTTCATTGGCATTCCTGGATACCCAAATGCATTTCCAAAAGATGTGGGTGATGTAGAAGAAAAGCTCCCAAAATTTGTAGGTAATAATGTCATCTCTTGTGAAGTACACTTAAGAAAATTTATTTATTTTGTTGATGATTTGAATATCATTCATGAAGATGTTTTGATGAATATTTTTGTTTAGTCTCTAGTAGAAGATGCTAGAGAATGGTTTAGAAGTCTTTCTAATAGCTTTGTTTCTTCCATGGATGAATTAATTGAGTTATTTAAAGATCAATATGGTGATAAGATAAATAAGGGGTTCTTACTGAATGAGTTCAATAACATAAAAAAGAACTATAATGAAGAGGTCACTGAGTTCAATACCAGATTCCGAAGAGCAATGCATAAATTATTTTAGGAAATAAGGCTAGATGAAGAGGTGTGTCTAGAAACCTATTTAAATGATTTTGATTCTAAAATGGGTTATGCTCTTAGGGATAAAAACCCTAAAACCCTCACTAATGCTTACAAGATAGTAGTAAATATCGAGATGAACAGAAGGGTATCTGGTAAACTGAATAGGAGAGATGATTCAAGGTTTAGCATGAGTAACCTAAAGGAACTAGAATACAAAGAGTATAGGGCTCCTCAAAATAATAGGCCTTCCTATAAAAACACTTATAATCCTTAGAATAGGATGCAAAAACATCCTTATGGAACTCAGTTTAAGGATGGGAAGCCTATTGCTCCACCTAGAAAAGAAAAACCTGAGAATAGAACTCCAGACCCTTTGGATAAAAATGTTGTCCATTTGTGACATGATAATTTCTAGTGTGAGGATTGTGAAGCCCCACACAATCTTGATTTTTGTATTATTTCCTTAGATTTTAAAGCAAATGAAGAACAAGGGAATGATGAAAGTGAAAAATGTGATTCTAATATGACAAATGCCTATTCATGTCATGATCTAGACTCAGATAATGAAATTGAAAATCATGATTCATATGGTTCACAAGGAAATATAGAGATTCATCATCAACAAGTTTTGTTAGACAGTGAAATAGAAGAAATAGATGACCATATAAGATGTTATGCAAAAAATAATCAAGACCTTCCATTGGTCAGAAAAGCTTTAGATGAAGAAAAAGCAAGAATTACTGTAGATCTCATGAACAAAGCTAGAAGCAATTATCACTTAAGGAATACAGTAGTTGGTAGTACTGGTAGTCAACCATCTGGTGTATTTATAAAATAAAATAAAATAGACACCAAATATGTACAAAAGAAAGATGGACCTAGGAAAAATGCAAACAAACCTAAGGTCAAGATTGTAACTAAAGTGATAGAGCCTAATGTTGTACAAGAAGGAAAAGCAAAGGTACAAGAAACAAGTAATTCTTCTCTTAAGATAGAAAACAAAAAATTGAAGAAAGAAGAACCAAATTTGAACATATAGATTGAGGAAAATAACTTTATTGTTGAAAAACCAAAGTCCTTAGTGTTGGAGATTTGCTTCTGTGCAAATATTTGATTGTATGTTTGTTATTGATGACAACATATAATATACAGTAGTGTCCTGTATGCAATTATCAGTACATATATTCTGGAGCCTTGTGCATTTACATCTATGTTGTAGACATGTTTTGGATGTCATGTTCATACACGCAGATTCAGATATGCAGTTGTAGTTGAGTTATGTTAATCTATTTTGGCAGTTACAGTTTCTGGAGATTATCTGTTAAGAGCTGATGTATTTACATTGTTTCTTGAGTTGCGCCTATCTTTAGGATATGTGTGTTTGTATTCATGTTTAGTTATGAGTTAATGATGATTATCCAAAGGTGTTAAATGTGTTTCAACATAAGCGTGATGTTTGAGTTAATTTGGTAGGGCCGACTATGTGAAGCGACGCGTCCACTCATTTTGAGTTGTGCGGTCCTAACTTTGATTGTGTGCTTAGTTAAGCTGACAAGGAAGTTGCTGAAGTGTTCCCTACAGCCATCATGACCTTATCCTTGGGGAAGATACATACATCAATTAAAATGTGATCGCTAAGGGGAAGAAAAATGAAGTGAAAAAGATAAGATAGAGAAGAAAAAAAAGATAGTAAAGCTACATCATTCATCAGTTGAAGATCTATGTGAAGAAGCAGAAGAAGATTACAATTCACTGGAACTGATCAAGACAACAAGTCTACTCAAATAGTTCATTATCAGATATAGTGTATATCTACCTTACAGAAGGTTACAACCTTCACCATTTGAGCAGTGAGCTCTTGGACAGTGTGTCCTCACCCCTAACAGGCTTATTTGTAAAAGACTCCTAACAGGGTCTGACCTTTGACTAGGCCTCTATACTTATTGCATTGTAAATATTAACTCCTAACAGGGTTGCAATATCTTCTAACAAGGATCATTATAAACTAGTATAGTTATTTGTGGGTGTTAATCCCCACCGTGGTTTTTACCTAATTTGGTTTTCCCCATTACCAAAATTGTGTTGTTCAATTCTGTATTATCTTGTTGAGTTTATGTTTAAATTTATTTTGTACTTAATAGAAAATAATTTAATCTTGTAGATAACCGATTCACCCCCCCCTCTCGGTTATCTCTTGGGAATATTCCTAAAAATTGGTATCAGAGTCAAGTGCCTTGGAGAGAAAGCTTAAAAGCTTAAGGTAGATCAGATGACATACTTTAGAAAGAGAGTCCTAAGTTTTATGGAGAGAATTATCTTGACTGGAAGAACAAAATCATAACACATCTACAGTGTGTTGGTTTTGAGATTTTTGAAATATCCCCACAAGAAGTTGTTCCCTCTCTAAAAGACCTTGCAAAAGATGATGCTACTAGTAAAAAAAAGGAAGTATTCACTACTAATGCAATTGCCAAGGAATCCCTTATAAGTGCATTAT
This sequence comes from Thuja plicata, assembly GCA_018584345.1. NCBI lineage: Eukaryota > Viridiplantae > Streptophyta > Pinopsida > Cupressales > Cupressaceae > Thuja > Thuja plicata. Next base: position 887,362 of record MU224645.1, read on the forward strand.
CTGATAGTGAATTCTTTGAGATTAAGAAAGTAGACAAAGCCTACACCATATGGAAGTATTTAGAAGATATGTTTGAAGGAGATATTCAAACAAAGAATGCACAAAGAAAGACATGGAAAAAGAAGTATAACAACTTAGAGATGCTACCTGAAGAGAACATCATAGATTACAATCTGAGGATTAATGAAGCAATTTCAGGAATCAGAAACAATGGTGGAAAAATTTCAGAGGAAGACATAATGGACAAACTGATGACTACATTGACAACAGATTATGAACGCAAGATAAACATCTTGGATGAAACCATGCAATTTTAAAAAGACTTTAAGAGAGAGACTTTGATAAAAAAAATCTCTACATTTGAGATATCAAGATTCAAGATAGAACCCAAAAGTGAAACAAATTTCAAAGCTTCGGTCCATGGTAAGAAATCCTTGAGCAGCTCTAGTAATAATGAGAAAGAAGAAGTGGATACAGAACTAGAAGAAATCATTGATATGATTGCCAAGAAAGAAAGGAAAGGTAAAGGAAAATATGAATGATAGCTACCATTCAAATGTTCTTTATGCAACAAAGTTGGCCATTTTGCATCCAAGTGTCCTACAAGAGTCAAGAAGTTTAGATCATATTACAAGCCCAAATATACTAACGAATGCTATCATTCTAAAGATGGTGTAACTGATGATGATTTAGGAGAAGATGAAATTGGATTTGTTACCATTAAAGACATTGAGAAAATTCTTGAAGAAATGAACAATGAAAATGAAAGGAAAGCACAAGAGGTAGCATTAGTTTCCAAAGCAGACATCAGAACTAACTGGATCATTGACAGTGGATGCTCACATCACATGACAAGAGACAAAGACAGATTTGTACATCTAGACAAGTACAAAGGTGGTATGGTTAGATTTGGAGATAACACTCCTAAACCTATCATAGGCAGAGGTTCTATTTCCTTAGATGGAAAGAACAAGATAGATGATGTTCTTTATGTTGATGGTTTACATCATAACCTACTAAGTGTTGGACAGTTGCTTGACAAAGGATATCAGTTGGAATTCAGAGACAACAAGTGCATCATTAATAAAAAACAAGGAGATATGATTGCATTAGGATCTAATACTAAAGGTAATGTCTTTCAACTCATTTCAGAAGTAATTTGTTTTGTTGCAAAAGTAGATGACAGTTGGCTATGGCACAAAAGACTTTGTCATATCAATTTTGACAACATAGTAAAGATAAGTAATGTAAAGGCCGTAAGAGACCTTCCTAGTATTGCAAGACCAATTGATACTATGTGTAGGGAATGTGTGATGGGAAAGCATGTAAGGAGCTCATTTAGAAGCAAGTAGAACTCAGGAGAAAACAAATTGGATCTAGTGCATACATACTTATGTGGTCCTACTCAAACAAGATCATACTATGGAGAAAGGTATTTTATTTTGTTTGTTGATGATTTTTCAAGGATGATGTGGGCTGTGTTCTTAAACGATAAGTCTAAAGCTTTTGAGAAGTTCAAAATATTCAAATCTAAAGTTGAAAATGATTTTGGATTAAAACTAAAGTGTCTGAGATTAGATAGAGGAGGATAATTCACCTCTGACCAACTTTATGAGTATTGCAAAGAACATGGGATCAAAAGTTAGTTGAGTACTCCTAGAACCCCTCAATAGAATGGGATTGTAGAAAGAAGAAATAGGATCATACTTGACACAACATGCACTATCATGAGAGAAGGAATAGACTATACTGATACATTTTCCCCTGTGAGCAGGCTAGAAGCTATTAAATTGTTTTTGGCCTATGCAAATTTCAAGAACTTTAAAGTATATCAAATGGATGTCAAGTCAGCTTTTCTGAATGGTGACTTGAAGGAAGATGATTACATAAAATATCCTGAAGGATTTAGTTTATCAGAAAAACTAGACATGGTATGCAGACTAAAGAAATCCCTTTATGGACTTAAACAGGCCCCAAGAGCTTGGTATGAGAGACTTGATGGTTACTTAACCAAGATTGAATTCAAAAATGGAGCAGAAAATTGTAACTTATTCATAAGAGAGACACCTGATGGACTACTACTTGTTGCTATCTTTGTTAATGATATTATCTTTGGAGGTAATGACAAGCTTAGTGTATAATTCTCCAAAGAGATGCACACTAAGTTGAAATGAGCATGATTGAACCTATAAAATACTTTTTGGGATTGAACGTAAAACAAATAGAAGGCGGCATATTCATAAATTAGTCTAAGTATGTGAAGGAGATATTGAAGACTTTCAAGATGGAAGATTGCAAGCCAATAAGCACCCCCATGATAACATGAAGCAAGCTTTCTAAAGAGGATGATTCCACAGCAGTTGACAAGACACTATACAAGTCTATGATTGGAAAATTATATATCTTACTCAATCTAGACCATATATTTCTAATGTAGTTCGCATTATTGGAAGATTTGCAGCTGAACCTAAACAAAATCACCTAATGGAAATAAAAAGAATATTCAGATACTTAAAGGGGACTATAGACTATGGTCTATGGTATCTTAACTTAGAGAATATACAACTTCATGTGTATACAGATGTAGATTGGGAAGGTTGTGTTGATGATAGGAAGATTACCTTAGGAGGAGTAGTATTTCTTGGAGACAGGTTGGTCACTTGGACAAGAAAGAAGCAGAATTGTATCTCTTAGTTAACAACAGAAGTTGAATATGTAGCATCAACATTGAATTGTTCAATAATGGTTTGGATCAAACAGATGATCAAATACTTTGGTATTTAGATCGATTATCCTATTGTTATACACTGTGATAACACTAGCACTATTAATATATCAAAGAACCCTGTGATGCATGCAAAAACAAAACACATTGAGATCAAATATCATTTTCTAAGAGAAAAAGTTGTAGAGAAATAAGTAAAGTTGGATTATGTGAGCACTAAAGAACAGTTAGCAGACATCTTTACAAAGTCTTTATCAAAATATACTTTTGAGTATCTCAGGGAGAAGCTGGGAGTAATTCCCTTTCCTGAGTTTGATTAGAATTTGCAGCAAGAGCATCAGTCCTTGGTGACTGATGAATTGTTGACTACTCTACTTCTGGAGTAGTATCTGTGCTTAATTGTTTTTGGCACCCTTTTCCTTTGATGTCAAAGGGGGAATATAGATTTAGGGGGAGCATATACTCTGGGGGAGTATACAGTAATATAAAATGCAGTAAAAAGAGATGCAACAGTTAAGAGGAGCTTTTGACGAGGATATTGAGAATATTGTCAAAAGAAGGAGGATACTTTGGGTTGATGGTATTTTTCATATCATATGTTGCCATCAATGTCAAAGGGGGAGATTGTTGGAGATTTTCTTTTGTGCAAATAGTTGATTGTATGTTTGTCATTGATGACAACATACAATATACATCAATGTCCTGTATGCAATTATCAGTACATATATTCTGGAGCCTTGCACATTTATATATATGTTGTAGAAATGTTATGGATGCCATGTTTATACATGTAGATTCAGATATGCATTTGTAGCTGAGTTATGTTAATCTGTTTTGGTAGTTATAGTTTCTGGAGATTATATGTTAAGAGCTAACATATTTACATTGTTTCTTGAGTTACGCCTATCTTTGGGATATACATGTTTGTATTCATGTTTATTTATGAGTTAATGATGATTATCCAAAGGTGCTAAACATGTTTAAACAAAAGTGTGATTTTTGAGTTAATTTGGTAAAGCCGACTATGTGAAGTGACGCGTCCACTCATTTTGAGTTGTGCAGTCCCAAATTTGATTGCATGCTTAGTTAAGTCGACAAGGAAGTTGCTGAAGTGTTTCCTACATCCGTCATGACCTTAGCCTTGGGGAAGATACATATAGCAATTCAAATGTGATTGCTAAGGGGAAGAAAAATGAAGTGAAAAAGATAAGATAGAGAAGAATAGAAAGTTAGACAGTAAAGCTACATCATTCATCAGTTGAAGATCTATGTGAAGAAGCATAAGAAGATTACAATTCACTAGAGCTGATCAAGATAGTAGGTCCACTCAAATAGTTCATTATCAGATATAGTGTATATCTACCTTACAGAAGGTTGCAGCCTTCACCATTTGAGCAGTGAACTCTTGGACAGTGTATCCTCACCCCTAACAGGGTTATTTGTAAAAGACTCCTAACAGGGTCCGATCTTTGACCAGGTCTTTGTACTTATTCAATTGTAAAGATCAACTCCTAACAAGGTTATAAGATCTTCTAACAAGGATCATTCTAAACTAGTATAGTTATTTTTGGGTGCTAATTCCCACCAGGGTTTTTACCTAATTTAGTTTTAACCGTTACCAAAATTGTGTTGTTTAATTCAGTGTTATCTTGTTGAGTTTATGTTTAAAGTTATTCTGTACTTAATAGAAAATAATTGAAACTTGTAGATAACTAATTCAGCCCCCTAGCTCTTATTTATCACTTGGCACTATTCCTAACACTCAGATATAAAGTACACTCTAGTAGACATGGGACATTGTTTGTCTCAAATGACTGTAAAAGTGCCATTTTTAGAAATGATGAGAATCAAGGAACATAAAGAAAAGGTTCTATCATTATTGAACAGTGTGCCTACAATGAAAATTCAAAGTCCATAAAATGTTGATAAGAGACCAAATAACAAAGGGAAGGAAGATGAAGTAATGATTTCTGAGATTCCTCATATTTTCTTAAACACAAGTACTTCTCCTAAGGTTGTTGACCCATTCTTTCTAACATTGGTAATTAATGGAAGGATGCTTAAAAGCTGTATGATTGACTTAGGAGCATCAAACACTATCATGCCAATAGAAATTATGAAGTCTATGGGATTACAAGTGGATACTCCTCATGGGAGATGTCAAGCAATGGATTCTAGAGAAGTCCCTATTATTGGTACTATTGAAGCCATGCCTTACAAATTAGCAGTGTGTCCTGATGTGGTTTTAACTATGAATGTTCTTGTAGTTGACATACCACCACATTATGGGATGTTACTATCCATAAAATGGAGTGCTTCAATGGGAGGCAACATACAGTGTGATTTATCATATGCTACCTTCAACATTGTTGGAAATAATGTTAAAGTGTCAAGAGAAGGTAGGACTCCTCACATGATTGAATGGTATGAAGACACTAACATTAAGTACTATATTGATGTGGATATGGAGAAATTCAGAGTACAAAGGAGTGATCATCATCATCAGTGTAAAAATATTGATCCTCTGGTTAAAGAATTGACTGTACAAGGTGATGGTTTATGTAAAATGTATTTTGATGGAGCTTTCTCAAAAGGAGGATCAGGAGCTGGTGTATTACTAGCATCTCCATCAGGTACAACTTTCAAATGTTCTTTTTTGCTAGCCTTTTAGTGTACAAATAATACAATGGAGTATGAGGCTTTATCTTTAGGGCTAGAAATTGCCATTAAACATGGACTAAAATGTTTAAAATTTTATGGTGATTTTGAATTAGTGGTAGCCCAAATAAGATCCAAATATGCAATGAAAAATGATAGATTAAAGATGTATAAATATGCTATTTGGGATCAGATTGAAATGTTTGATGCCTTTGATATAAGTTTGATAGAAAGGTCTAAAAATATAATAGCAGATTTCTTAGCAAATGTTACTCTGAAAACTGATGATCAAACCTTACACAGGGTATCAATACTTGAATTTAAGACAAGACCGGTTGTTCCAGATAACATATACATCTGGCAATTTTTTCAGGATGACCAAAATATTTTGAGATTCATTCAATGTCTAGACCATTATGAGAATCAATGCATACATTGCAATACCTTACTCGAAAGTAATAATGGTAAAGACTATGTCTTAGGAAATGAGGTTGTCCAATTGAGTTCCAATCAGATTCCTAAGGGTCTGGTTGAACTTGAAGCATTGTTTAGTAGTTAAAATGATCACTCAACAAAGATAATCAATGCTAAGATTGAGGACTTGGAGGAAATTAACTTAGGATCAGAAACTAGTCCTCAAGTTGTTTACATTGGAAAAGGTTTAGATTCCCATAAAAGGACAAATTTGATTAAATTATTGAGAAAATATATGCATGTTTTTGCATGGTCATATGAAGATTTAAAAGCTTATAGGGAAGACCTTTTCCAACATGAGATTCCACTAAAATCATAGGTGAAACCATTTAGGAAAAAATAGAGGCCTATTAATCCTTTGCTAGCTCCTAAGATGCAGCAAGAGTTGATGAAGCTAAAGGATGCTGGGATTATCCAGCCTATCAGACACTCAACATGGGTTTCAAATTTGGTACCGGTAAGAAAAAAGAATGGTGACATCAGGTTGTGTGTGGATTTTAGAAATTTGAATATTGCCTCACTAAAAGATAACTATTCTTTACCCAATATGGAGGCAATGTTACATAAAGTGACTGGTTGTGAGTTTCTATCAATGATGGATAGTTTTTCAGGCTACAATCAAGTTTTAGTGAAGGAATCAAAGTAGTACAAGATTGCATTTACCACTCCTTGGGGAGCTTATGTCTATATCAGAATGCCATTTGGACTGATAAATGCATGAGCAAATTTTTAGAGGGCCATGGATGTTTCTTTTAAGAAATTTATTGACTTGTTCATGGTCATTTATCAAGATTATCTAATTGCATACTCTAAGAAAGCTGAGGATCATTGTGAACACCTGGGTAAAATTTTCAACAAAGCTTTAGAATATGGTGTTTCATTAAATCCTAAGAAATTTCACTTTGCAGTATAGGAGGGAAAGTTGCTGGGACACATAGTGTCTAAAGATGGAGTAAGAATAGACCTTGAAAGAATAGAAGAAATCCAAAAGGTCATTGCTCCAAAAAAATTAAAAGGAGTTGAATCTTTCTTAGGAAAGATTAATTTTGTGAAAAGATTTATAGCAAACTTTGCAGAAATTGTCAAACCTATCATAAAGTTGCTGAAAAAAGATGCAAAATTTAATTGGAATGAAGAAGCTCATATAGCATTTGAGAGAATAAAGAAGGCAGTGCAAGACGCTCCTGTTCTAAAATTACCTGATTATAGTAATCCCTTTTCTCTATTTTCATTTGCATCTTATCACACAATTGTTGTTGTTTTACTACAAAAAGGTGAAGAAGTATTTGAGCATCCAATAGCCTTTTATAGTAAATCTCTCCAGGCTGCAGCGCTAAACTATGAGATGATGGAGAAGCAGGCATATGCTTTAGTAAAAGCATTAAAATATTTTATACCATATTTGGTCTATGCTAAGGTGAAAGCATATTCTCCTCACTCAGTAGTAAAGGTTATTCTTACTCAGTTAGAAGTGATGGGTAAGAGATGTAAGTGGATAAATAGAATTCAGGAATTCAATCTAGAAATCCACATTACAAAGTTGATAAGAGGTCAGGGTTTGGAAAAACTCATGACAAAGGATAACTTGGATTTAGTACAAGTGAATGATATAGAGACACATGATCAGATAGTTACAAGTATAGAAAGACAACCATTTTATGTTGATATTGTGTACTTTTTAAAGAATGCCAAGTGTCCTGATGCTATGACTGACAATCAAAAGAGAAGTCTCAAATTGTAGGCTCAAAAATACACCTTAGTCAAAGGAGATTTGTATTGGAAGGACAGAAATGGTGTATTATTTTTATGTTTAGATCAGAGTAAATCTGAGAAGGTTTTAAATGAAATGCATGCAGGGGAGTGTGGAGGTCACTTTTCTGCCAAGACAACTACCCACGAGATTCTAAGGGTTGGATACTATTGGCCTTGTTTATTTAAAGATACATATGCATATGTCAGAAAATGTGAGCCTTGTTAGAGGTTCTCAAATAAGCTCAAATTTTTAGGAGCCCTATTGTTAAACCCAGTAAGTGCTGAAGCCCCTTTTTCTATGTGGGGAGTTGATTTTATTGGTGAGTTTGCAGAAAAATCCAGTGGAGGACACAATTGGATACTGGTAGCCATTGATTATTTTACAAAGTGGATTGAAGCCATTCCTACAAAAAAGGCAACAAGTAAGGTAGTCACTGAATTTTTAATGGAGAATATTCTGACTAGATTTTGTGTATCTTCAAAGTTAATAATGGATAATGCCATGTGATTTAGATCAGATGAGATAACAGATTTGTGTGAGAAGTATGGGATCATAATGTCATATTCATCCCCATACCACCCATAGGAAAATGGACAAGCTGAATCTAGTAACAAAAGTATATTGAATATATTGAAAAAGACTCTTGAAAAGAATAAGAGAGCATGACTTACCAAACTAAGGTTAGCACTCTGGGCTGATAGAATAATAGTTAAAAAGGAAACAAGAAAATCTCCATTTGAATTGGTATATGGTTTATAGTAAAAAATGCCTATAAACAATCTGTTACCAATAAATGAGTTCATGCAAGAAGAGCAGTTGGATTTTTCTGACAGCATGCATGATAGAATGATTTAATTGGCAGAGTTGGATGAAAAAAGAAGAGATAGCTAGAAGGAAAACATTAAATTGCAAAAAAAGATGAAATATATGTTTGACAGAAGGGCTACTAACAGAAAATTCCAACCGAATGACCTAGTTCTTTAGTGGAATGTGAGAGCAGAAGATAAAGGAAAACATAAAAGATTTGAATCTTTATGGCTTGGCCCATTTTTTATTTCACAAAGCTTTGGAAAGGATTCCTATTTACTGAAGAACATGAATGGAGAAGATTTTGAATTTCCAGTGCATGGGCAATTTTTGAAACCCTTCTTCATTTGAAAAATAAAGTTTTACGCACAAGTACATATGTATTATATTGTATGTAGTTTCTTTTGGTTGTGTGTTTCCCTTCTACAGTAGGTTAGTCAGTGTTGCCTGCATTTTTTGTAGAGGTCTACAACCAGAGATTTTAAGATTATTTCCATAAACTATGTTTAGCCATCCTCAAATAGAGCCATTGTTGGTTGTATTTCCTATTTTTGTGTTTGCCCTATAAAATTTTGAATATGCATGTCATTCCTATGCCCAGAAAGTTGAGTTCATGGTCAAAAATGATTATATACTTCTGTAAATAAATATTTTAACCTCAAAACCAAGTTGAAAAGTCCAGAAACCCTAAACCCTAGTTATTTCTAGTTGAAAATGCAAAGAAGCCCTAATTTTCTTAAACGAGTTCTATTTTGAAGTTACTTTTTGGCACATTAAGTCTTGAAAATTTTCATGTGCTTAAAAGGATAGTCGCTAAGTCTCATGAATGAAAGAGAATATTCTAAAATTTTACGAGACTTATTAAATTGCTTTGTCACGCTATCTCTTAATGGAAAAGAATATGCTTTAAAGATTGCGAGACTTGGCGACGACTGTACATTGAAAGATAGATCTAATGATGGTCGGGTAATCTCTTAATAGGATCAGAGTTAGTTATTTTATCTCATGACTTTGAGTTTACTCAGTCACGTTGTCTCCAAATATAACCTATGGTTATGAGTTAAGATCAAGTGTTAAAGTTTTACTTTTTTCGCCAAGTCTCTTATCCAATATGAGTTAAGTGAAAGAACTGGAGATTACGTAACAACCATTCATCTCATTTTAAATCCAATGGTTGTTGGGAAGTCTCCTGATCAAGGAAAAAATTTAAAAATTAGCAAGTGAGATGTAGATTCAACAGTCGCTAAGTCTCTAGATAAACTCAGGTTGGCAGTCAGTTTGGAAATAGTGTTGTTGTGAGGTCTCAGAATAAAAGATGAGTTAAGAAAAGGATTTTGAGACTTGGAGGCAGTCATCCGATCAAAGAGAGATCTAATGGATAGCGTGAAGTCACTTATAGTATTTGAAAAGTCAAAAATAATTCAGCGATCATGAGACAAGGAATAGTATTGAGACATGTAATCAAGTATGATAAAGATAAAGGGTATAGTTAAGTGGTCTCTGATTAAAGTTTGAATAAAATAAAAACATTTGGTGATTATGAGACAAAGAGTGTTGTCGATAGGTCTCGTAATAATTTAGGGTTTACATAAAAATTTATGAGACTTAGCGGGAACCGTCATATATTGTCAAGATAGATCCAATGGTTGTCGGGGAGTCTCCAAATAAGATAGTCAAGTGAATTTTCTTCTAGTGACTAAGAGACTGAGGGGAATAAAGGCTAATATTATTTAGTAGTTGCTAGGTCTCAATATATTGTCAAGTTTGATATAAATATTATGAGACTTAATACCAACCGTTAGATACAGAGGAAAGGATGATCAACGGTAGTCATTTTGTTTCTAGATGTAAATCGCATAGATCAAATAATTAAGCGATCAAGAGACTAAGAGGCGTAGTCATGAGGTCTCAGAATAAAACATGAGTTAAGGATTTAGTCTGGTGACATAGAGAAACCACTATCGCTAAGTCTCCAGATGTGACTCAAGGTGAAAGAATAGTAAAGAAAAGGCTTAGTCGCTATGTCTCCATAAAAGGAAAGGTTAAGTTAAAGGATCAAGCAACTTGGAGATAACCGTTGATCAAGAGTTTAAACCTAAAACAGTCGCTAAGTCTCTTGAGGGAACTGCAGTTATCAAAAACATCACGCGACAAGGAGATCACTCATTCATTGGGTCACTAGAAGTTAACCAAAGTTTAATAAAGACTTTTATGAGGGACCATCATTGACAGTTGCTAACCAATCAGATTACAAAGATTTTGATAGATGAGAAAGTAGCTGTAATATGATTTAATGCAGCCAATTAGATTTGATCTCACTCTCATTTCAAATTTTATAAGGTTTTATATACAAAAACACTCATCAAAAATTAATTACCTGACAATTTGAATGCCACGGCTAGAACCAGGAATTGATGTCATAGTGCATAAAACTAATGGTGAAGTGATTGAATTACTAGTTTGAAGAGACATTTGCATTGATTTCTAAATTATAAGTATGCGAATCTGATTGCCATTTCATTCTCACCAGCTTCCAAATTCATAAAGCTATGAATTTTACAGACAGCTCAGTATTTTCTAAAAGGTTGATTCTCCAGCAAAAATTGATTTGAAGAGGTGATTTTATGGTTTGAGAATTCAGTGAAGATTGTGATTAGCAGTGTTCTTAGAGTTTAGAATTGTATATTTCAAATGGTTTTTATAGTTGGTGGTAAGGGTTTCTAGTGAATAGTTTTCTTTCAATATCGGTAAAAAGGGTTGATACAAACAAATAGATAGCTTCCACCAGTGGGAGGAGTGAAGAAGTGGATGATGAAGCAAAGGGGAAGAGAAATTTTTTAGATTAATTTCTATAATTTCTGCCAGGATCAACACAGAACAAGAAGTTAAAGGATGACATGTTGATTGATGACCTATCATACATTCAAGATTCTAAAACTCTAGGTTCATCAGGTTACTCTCTTTTTAACTATGTTTACAATAATTATGATGAAGTTGTGCCTGTGTCAAACCCTTGGACATGTGGGTTAGCTAGGTTAATTGTACTTGATGTATTTGTAGATGTTGACCTTATACTAGCCTTAGCAAACAATTATGATGAGCTTTCTAAAACAATTAAGAAAAGTGATGGTACTGTATTACTAGCTTTGAATAGGAATTCATTCATTAAAGCTTTTAATCTTTACCACCAAAGGGAAACAGAGATAGATTTGAAGAAACAAGAGGCTAGATATGAGAAACATGATGGGGTAGTCAAAGGTCTAGTATAGAGACACATTCCTAGGCAAACTAAGAACAATATTACCCGTATGCCCGGACTTGCTCCTTATGCTTATAAGGATTTAAACCATTATATCAAGTACATTGCTTTCTCACTCTGTAGAGTACTAGGAAGGGATAGAGGTTCAGAGAGAATTACTGTAGATGTTTTAATGATTACCCTAGACTTGAAGGATATTCATATTAGCACAACCTATGATTATATCCAATATATAATCAATAAGATGCATGAGGGGTTTGTGGCTATAAAGAGAAAGAAGAAGGAGCCCAATTTTTTACATTACTCCATCCTAATGCATTTAATAATGTATTACAACTACCTTGTTATGAATTTGGATAATTTTAGGCCACAAAGAATGCACCAGGGTCAGCCCAACTGTATCTAGTTTTGGATAAAATTTTGGAATTACAGTGCTAGGGATTGTAACTTTTGTGCATTTGAAAATTGGATAGTTTATCCATTATTGCAGTGCTTAGGAGTGAACAAGGCCAAATTTCCAGCAAAGTTACTACAATTATTCAGGCCTTGTGAATATGTAGACAAGTGGCCTGGAGATCACAACTGGGGTAACTTCTTCTTGGAGAAGAATTTCACCATGATCGGAGTGTGTGGATGTACACATCCACCACATGTACTCCCATTTCATGTCCCTACTAGAATTTTAGCTATGGATTTTATTTGGAAACTTATGTTGACAGATAAGGAGCATCTGGCTCCTCACAGGAAAGGAACATTCACTCCTAGGTAGTTCAAAATATATCAATTTATTATTGGAAAGAGGGTCATAGATTTAGTAGACAACTGGCTAAGCCATTACATGATGGGTGCAGCATTGTATAGGTATGCTGATACAGAGGCATTCATTGCAAATGCCAATAAAATCCTAACCCCCGCTATTCCTTATCCTTATGAAAATGAGGAATGCATAGAGGAGGATGCTATAAGAAATATTCTTGAGGATGAGCTGGTGATTTCAAGAGCAAGTAAAGTTAAAGAATTAATGGACCTGGAAAGATGGGTAAAGAGAAAAGGATTGTCATTTGGAGGTTTCTTTCCTAATCTACCATATTTGAAGATGATAGAGGGTATGATTGAATCTCATACTTTCTTCTGCAATCAATTGGAGGAAGCACTTGTAGTGCCCGAGAAAGATCAACCAGAGCACTTTGAGTCAAAGTATGATGATGACAGTGATGAGGGCTATCCTTCACCCATTGCCTATCCAGATTATCAAGAAGTTGTAGAGGAGCAGGAAGTTGAAGGAGAGAATATTATTGACCTGACAGAGGTCCTAGAAATAAAGGTTACTAATGAACCTCCTCTCAAAAGGAAAAAGGTTGAAATTGGAGAGCCTTCCCAGGAAATTGTTTGTGTGAGAAGAGAGAAGAAAAGGGATAAAATTAGTGCCCTTATTCCTGGCAATAGGCCATATGATCGTTATTGAGAAAGATGATTAGAAAAGGAAATAAATTACAATAGGATGAAGAGGAGAATGTTGAATTGCCTCTTCAAGCATGCATTGATGAAAGGATCATTCATCAGCAACAATTCCTTGATGATGATAATTTCATAAAAACCAAGGAATTTAAAGATTTCTTTAGGTGGCATAAGCAACAAGAAGTTAAAAAAAGACTTCAGATAGATGGAGGAGAGCCAGTAACAGTAGAAGCCTTACTGGCTATACAAAATTATGATCCTGAAATAGAGGACATTTCTCCAGAGGAAGCAAGGAGAATGGTTAAAGCTAGTGGTATGCTACTTGTTGAGGGCTGGGATTTAGCCTCAACATTTATTATTGACCAAATAAGGAAGCAACTGGATCTAAAATTATCATCAGAAGTCCAGGTTGGGGAATTAATAAAGGGATTTGGTTATGAACCAAAGTCCTAGGATGTTTCTATGTGGAGCCTATCTCCTAAGGATCAGAAGCCAGCTTTAATAAATATTCAAGAAAGCATGGTAGGTAACCAAATGGTGTGGTCTATGAATAACACCAATGACATGGAAATATCACAAGTGTTATCACATTTTCCACAATTGAATGTAGAAAAAATAGAGCAGATATCTTAGAGATATAGTACTCTGATAGAAGATACTAGTGCTCTTGCAAAAGATAGGGAGCTATGTCAAATCAAGATTTGTGCTTTGGAGAAAAAAATTAGAGAGTTAACTCATCAATTAATGGAGAAACCTGAGGTTATTCCAGCACCACCAAAATATATTTCTCATGAAGGAGTCCAAACAGAGTTGACAGGGGATAACACTGAGACAGAGCAACAGATCATAGAGCATAATGAAACAGTCTTAGGTGCATTAATGAGCATCTTCAAGCACAGGGTTGATATCTTGAAGAATAAGACTGATTTGATTTTTAATTCATATAATAATCTTCCTATTTTACATGTTGAAGTTACAAATTATATTGCTATTTTAAACCCCTATTTTGGGACATGGTCTAGCAGGACACAATTTTTTGAGAGGTTGGCCTGTTTACAACCACATAGAAATGATTTTTAATAGATATTTACTGAGGTAGGTGAAGAGATAGAGAGGATAAATGTGACTTTACCTTTCTTCAAAGGTAAGATAAATCAAATAGAGGCAAGGTTGACTTTATTTGGATAAGATTTTAATAGATTCATTCCTCCAATCAAGGGAGAAGATAATCAGATCAAAGCCTTGGAGGCTCGGAAAGGAGAATTTGATAGAAAATTGCCCAAAAAGGAGGCATTTATTATTGATGCAGAACTAGACATGGAAAAATACAACAAAATTCTGGATGAAGCCTTTAAGGCTGAAACCGACATCAATAAAAATATAACAGGTGTCAAAAGTATAACTGATGCTCGGTGGGACAGACAGAAAGCACAACTACAACACATTCAAATATTTAAATTGCCTGCTGAGGATGATGTAGCAGCATGGGATTCAATGAAAAAGATAAAAATAAGAAGGTTGCTGCAGAGGACATTGACCTCATTGATGAAGAATGAAGGACACCTGGCACCTGCTCTTTGAGCATAGGGAGGTTAGCAATTTTAAAGGCTAGTGTAGGTTAGCCTGAAATGGCAGTCACTAGATCTCAATATAATATCAGATGCTATCTTGAACAACTATAGACAAAGGTGCCAGAGCTCACAAAAGGAAAAAGTGCAAATCGGATTTCATTCTACAAATTTGTCCATCCACCGCTTGGGGATTTCTTATGTTTTGTCTTTACTATGTTTTTAGGGTTAGGTCTCTAAATCATTCAAAGCTTGTTGCATCCTTGTATTAAGGATTCCAAGATGATTTCAGTCTATATATATGTAATTGTAACCATTTTGGAAAGAGAGTTGGAAGTTTTAATAGAATTACAAGGCAGACTAAAATTGTATCTGAACCTTTGTACTATTTTTTCTATCTATATATATTTGAAGCCTTAAGACATCAATTGAAATATTTTGCAATCTCTTTTCTGCATCTGAATTGTCTCTTTACATTTCTGTTATAGTTGTAGTGTGTTTATCTGTAAGGCATTTAAGCACACTGATCATAAGGTGATTGTGCAGTTACTTGTAAGTTCCTTCAAGGAAGGATTAAATTGTTTCAAGTAACCCTAGGGAACATAACATTAGTTTGAAGATTAGATGATAAAGTTGTAGGAAGAGGATAGTATATAAGGTATTCTATCTTTGTTGTAAGTGTTTTATTGATTACCTTACTATGGATTTATACAAGATATTGACTGATGAAGGGCGCTGCCCTTAATACCACAAACACGTAACAGAAACAGAGAAGCAACAACAATTTGCAAGAACAGAAAATGGACTTCTTATTATCTCCACAAATGCGGAATTACAAACTTTCAGAATTACAATATGCAAAGCCACATGGGCATTCCCCTTACAATATTCTATAGGACAAAGCCTCAAATTATTACCCAGATCTACCCAGAACTATCCTGAACTGCCTAAGACAACACTACGGGCCTTCTTTATATAGGCAATTTCCACCGCCCGAGAAGGTTCCATAAATTTAGCCCTTAGGGCCGACCAAACTTAGAATTATTTTTTTTTTCAATTTAGTACATCAAAGTCAGCTCAAAATAACTTTTGAAACCCGAACAAAATTTTTGAAGGAAAATTATTTTCTGCTATTTCAGGTGGCCCAACTTATGGAGACCATAAGTCATCACCAGTTGACCCGATTGACTATTATAACCCCATTTCAGAAATGCCACGAAGCGCTCTACAACACTTGCAATAAGCAAGCTTCATTCAGCCCAAGTTTTGACCTCATTCAGGGCCTCTAAAGCCTTCAAAACTGAGCTCGAAGTTTCTGTACCCTGTTTTCAATACCAAAAATTTTCAATATCTTCAAAACTAGACCTGATCTAGCCATGAAACTTTAC
>MU224645.1:908559-918899 GCA_018584345.1 Thuja plicata
AACTTAGAATTATTTTATTTTTCAATTTAGTACATCAAAGTCGGCTCAAAATAACTTTTGAAACCCGAACAAAATTTTTGAAGGAAAATTATTTTCTGCTATTTCAGGTGGCCCAACTTCCAGAGACTATAAGTCATCACCAGTTGACCCGATTGACTATTATAACCCCATTTCAGAAAAGCCACGAAGCGCTCTACAACATCTAAATTAAGCAAGCTTCATTCATCCCAAGTTTCAACCTCATCCAAGGCCTCTAAAGCCTTCAAAATTGAGCTCGAAGTTTCTGTACCCTATTTTCAATACTGAAAATTTTCAATATCTTCAAAACTAGACCTGATCTAGCCATGAAACTTTACTGGCAGGATGATATGACTGAGATGAACCTCCACATGCAAAATCAGAACATTCCAAGATCGTATGACCAACTTACTAAAAATACCAAGTTTCCATAAATAGCAGCTCTGCACAAGGTAGCCCTTATTGAAAAGAAAACAGAAATATTTTTGGGTGATACAAGATTGCCCTTACACCCAGGATGCTCCTGCATCATTGACTCAGCCCAAGCATTAGACACTAGTTTTATGTTTGCTAAGTAATTGATTTACAATCCATTATTTTCAAATTACTTAATCATACACACTGAAAAACAAATAATTCCATTCAAGTGATTGTATTCTTAGGGTACAGTTCAGTTTGTTGATTCCTTGAAGAGTGGATCATTAGGTTTCGCCTCCTAAAATCAAAAGGAAGAAGGATGAAAATCCTTATCTCATTGGTTTATGTTATCAAGACCATAGCCTGGCTTATAGTACTTTATTTTAAATTAATCATTGCAATCTCCAAGGTATTTTGTAAGTTGTTATAGTGAGGTCAGAAGTAACAAACCAATGAATGAACTAGTCCACTAAATATATTGACTAAAGAATCAATAATCTATTATAGGTAATACCTGCCTGAGTCTGTGGAGATAAAAAAAGGAGGTGATAATAGGTATCCCCATTATTATTAAATACCTCATCAATTAGCCTTTCTCTTGCATAAAAAAGAGTTTGCATTCAAGTATATAAGTATACTGTCATTTAGGGTTGTGCTGCAAGAAAAAGAGCTAATAGATCCTACTTCCTTAGTCAATGTCATCACTAAGGAAAATATTTTTTTGAAGAACTTACAATGTGATTATTATGATACATCTGATGTGTGGATCCAAACTTGTAATGGTTTTCTCTATCCATCATTTGGTTCTATTAAATTGCCTGTTGAACTTTATGGTAAAATTATGGACACTACCTTCATTGTTGTCCCTACTTCTGATCAATTTCATGTTAAGCTTGGTTTTCCTTGGTTGACTTCCATGCGTGTCATTTCTTCTCCCATCCATAAGTGTATTAAGTTCATTCATGATGAAGAAGTGAAAATGATTAATCATAGTTTATATCAACTGTCTAGGTCTAGTAATTGCACTACCCTTAACTTCTTTTGTCCTTCATTACCTAATGCACGTTCTTCTCGACCTGATAACCTTTTTTTCTCATATCAATCCTATAAAAATCACAAGATTCTTGAGTTAAGCATGCCTCGGATAGATCTTAACCATGGTCTTTTTCCCATGCATTCCACACCTCCTTTATCCATTATTTCTAGTTCTGTTAATGAAACTCATACTGTTGCTTTTTAGAATCCTACTAATCCTCCTATAGAACATTTGAAGGAACCGGTTGTTGTTCCTCCTAGTTCTCAACATATTTTAAACAAGACAAAATGTAACAAATATTCCAATGAAAGTCATAAGAAGCGTCGGGCTCTTTCTAGGGCCCGTGCCACTATTCTTTGAAATTATTTACCTTCTTTTGACCAGCCTATGCCTTATGTGTTGGAGGAATTTAATGTTAATAATAATGTTAAGATGAATGATTATGATGATTCTATTTGCATCTTAGATTCTATTTTGATTAATATTGATGAAGAAGATACTCTTGATGATGCTATTGATGCTACTGATGAATATGAGACTATTGATCTTAATACTGATTTACCTCATATGCTTTCCACATAAGTGATAATTACACCTAGTATCGAACATTGCGATTCTCAAGAGGATCCTTGTTTGGAACTGGCTATTATTCCTACTATGTTGGATATATTCCCTCTTGTGAGTTTCCCACCTTCCCTAAGTGATTAAATCCAAGATGGGGAGAGTAGGCGATGCACTTGACTAGCTTGTCCTTCACAGTAACCTTTTATGTGTTTGCTTGTTGTATTGTGCTTCTCCCATACTATGTTTTCTAAATGTTTGTTAGATTCTTTTATACGACCCTTGTTATTTTGTTGGTGAAAGATGATAAAGGAATCAAACCTGTTGTACAATTCTTCTATATGTATCTCTATTCTTCTATATATTATTTTCATGTTATGTTGTACCTATGCTATTATTCATAAATTTTTTCCTTGTGTAGTCCGCTTGGATTTGCAACATGGTAGCACTGATTCTTTTTGGCCTCCATGTTGTGGTCCAAAAATATTCTTCTTTGTAACTCTTGTGTTTTCTTTCCTCCATTATGATTGTAGTTCTACTTTCTTTGGGGAATGATGTCAATTCATTTGCAATAATATCATATATATATATATATATATATATATATATATATATATATATAGTCTTATGATTATACTAACCCCATGGTAGGTAGATCCCTTATGTGTTCTTTGTATGTTTATTTTGTGTTTCCCTTGATTTGTCTTTTCTTGGGGGCATCTTGTAGTGGAAATGTAATCAGTGGAGTTGTTTATATTTTTGTTAAAGCCATTGCTCTTGTTAAAGTGTTAGAAATGAATTTAATGTGGGGGCATACGCTCTACTCCTTTTTTGCACACACACTTTCAAAATATTTTCAAACTTAATTTTTTTTTCTTCCTTTATGGATTTTTACCTTATAGGATCTCTTGATCCCTCCAGTTTCAATTTACAATGTTTTGATCCCTTAAGGATGGAAGCTGTCCTTAAGACTGGATCTCTCTAGTTTTGACTTTGCTCTTTTGTAATAGAATATTCCTAAGGGTAAATACTTGATGGATTGACTAGTGAGTAGCCACATTCACTAGGCAGTTCAATTCCATCTTTCTAGTTGCACTTTTTCCTTGTGTGATTCACAATGGGACATAGGTTCTCATTGGGCAAGGTAATCACACCCTCTATCTCTCTCTTTTTCTTTGACTGGTGATGTCTCTCTTATTTTAATCTTGGGGTTGAGAAAGAATTGATTCACTTGGGGCTTGAGGATTTCTTTGTCTCTTTGATTTCAATAAGATTATCATTTCTTTATGATCTCCTTTACCAAGAGTTTGCGTCGAGTCCATACTCTTGCTAAAGTGGGGGATAAATGTATCATCAAAAAATGGAAGTAGTTCCATTTTGGACTGGTTTAGCCCTGTGAGTAAGTGTTTTGGGGTGATTTAAAACACCTTGAAAGGGTGTTTGAATTGGATCTGGCTTTTCCCCCTGTTCTTCCCTATTTTCAACTTCCCTCCGGCCTGTTTCTGGCATCCTACTCTACAAATTTGAGGTTTTTGACCTCAGGGTCAAGGTCAACCTTTTGGGTCAAGGTAAACCTTGACCCTAACCTGGGTCAAGGTTGACCTCAACCTTTACCTAGGTAAAATTAAACCTTGACCCTGACCCAGGGTTCAAATTTCAAGTTTCTGGGGTTTTCGGATGTCGGGCTTCAGAAATATTTAATTCTCGCTTCCAGGTCGGTTGTTTCAGGTTCCGAAGTAACGAATCATGAAATTATATTTAATATAGGTCCACCTCTAAGGGTATATGTCTAATTGGAATTTAATTCTCCTATGTAGGCCTCTCTATAAGATTTTTCCCTAGATTTGTATATAAGGAAGCTTTTCTCCTCTCATCTGCTCTAAGACAAAAAAAGACTTGAAAAAGACTCTAAGAACTATCTAAGAAGAAATATCACCTAGACCACCTATGCACATGAAGAGTATTCTATTGAAGGAATCATCTACATTCAAGAATTCAAGAACATTCAAGCATTCAATTCATCAAGGAGATCCATTAGTAGCCATTGAAGGACTCAAGCTCTATGGATATCAGAGCCCTAGGTTTCCACACTAGGAACTCTGGGACTCATAGCTCACATAAATATAACATTGAATATTTCATCTCTATCTACTTTATTTCATCTGTATTCCAGCAAAAAATTAATCTTAGGAAATGAAGGCTTTGTTTCTTGTATTTATGTTACATTGTCTTATAAGGGTACACCTATTCCTCTATGATTGAGTTATATTATAACTTATGTTTTTTGCATCCTAATGTCAATGACGTGTTAAATGGATGCTTTATATAAATAGAATTGTAAGGAATTCCTTAGACTTGTGTGGGTCATCTTCTTGTTGATAAATGACATTTTAATCCCTACGAAAGCCAAAAGTAAAAAGGATACTCGATGTTTTAATTGTCGTGGTAGGTAATATTATCTCCCGACCCTACCTATAATATATTTTATTGGAAATGTTGTGCACTCTATCTTCTTAAAGTCCAAATTGACTTCCTTCTTAGAAATGAATTTCCTTTGCACCTTTAATGTGAAGAAAGAAATGATTGTGGTAGTACTTGATAGGACTGAAATGGTAATGATTAAAGTTCATGGCTAATAATTTGTACCTAGGAAAGATGTGAAAAAAAAAAAAAAGTTTCGTGTCTTGGTTTAAAATTTGAAAATGAATTCTTCTCTTATTCTTGGCAAAAGATGAAAGAGATTGGTATCATAGATCATTGTGGGAAAGTAGAAACTAGGACACAAGAGTTAATAAGGTTATATAATAACAGTTTGAATGATCTCTCTCTTTCCCCTCTCTTGTGACCTCTTGAAGTAGGAACTTGAAATGTAAGGAATCAATAATTTATTTCCATATGTATTTCTCTTTGTCTCTCTCTTCCCTCTTAAGAAATAATTTTTGAAGGACTAACATTGTTTAGACAAGGCAATAATATATCAGGAAAATTTCTAATGCTTAATTAGGAAACCTTGGGTGAAGGACTTACCTCTCCAAGATCTTATCATAGGCTATAATTCACATTTTCACTTTGGAAGAAGAATTTTATCCCTGTTTTGGTAAGAAGCTATATTATTTATGCATACCATGTTAATTTGCATAGTAAATGAGTTAAGATAACAATCAAGAAAGTATAGGGAAGAGTACGTATGATGATGGATTATCTATACTAATAAGGGAAGATGTTTTTATTAACTATACATCTTTCCAGATGCCTAGTGAGTGGTCAGGATCCTAGATGAGTATTATGAAAACAAATTCAAGTTTTATATACATTGTGATCAACACCTTAGTACTAATTAGCAACACTAATTGATTGATTGACTATGAATAAGAAGTTAATATGGAAAATAAATGCTATAAGAATATTGTTATGTATGTTACTCAATTTCTACTTGGATATGGGATTATCTCAAAAGATTAAAGGGTATAAGGGTAATGTTACAAATAGGTAAAGGGTAGAAATTAAATTTATGTACATTAGTTAATGTTATTGATTTAAATGTTGTGGTTATGAAGATAGTAGTAGGAATCATGTGTTTTTTCCTCTCTTGATGGATCTATAATCATTATAAAATAGGGAACTTGAAAGAACTCTTTTACATTGTTGTTAGAAATTAATTAAATGCTATATGGAAACTCCTCGACATGTAAATTTGGAAAAAGTGTAAATATAAATAGTAATTTGGGAGAAGGGATCCTAGCTTAATAAATAATGGTGCAATAAAATTGGAAATTTATTAGATCTCCTCTAGGGGTGGAAATTTATTAGATCTCCTCTATGTGTTCTAAGTATTGAAAGTATATTTACATTTTGATGAAAAAGAATACTTTTTACTTGCTAAAAGAGGTTGTTTTCTGTCTTTTAAAAGATTTATTATAAAGTTGTGCTTTATCGCAAATGGTAAGTATATGGATTGTTTTAGTTTCATGATTACAAAAGTAAGTATCAATTGTTTGACATATTACCTTCATAAACATAATAAATATAAATGTTATATACCTCTCTTTATTTGTCATATATAGTTGGTAAGGAATGCAAATTTTAGAACCCTATTGGAAATAAAGTGTCATATTTTGTATTTTGTAGGATTAGATTAGATCTCAAAAGGGAAAGTGTATCATAAAATTCTATCTTTCATATTAGTTACCATAGATAGGAACTTTGATATTGTGAAAGGAAGTGATAATTTCAATTGGAAAAGCACGTATTTTCCTAATGTATTAATATTAGTAAGAAAACATGAATACCTTAGAGTTTGAAGTTGATGACAATTCTGTTGAAGTAATACTCTAATCTTATCTATTGACAAACTTATTACATTAAGTGAAAGAATCAGATAGGTAATTCTTTTTGAAAGTCTCTTAACCTTGGAACCAAGTTAATCTACACTATAATTGTAATAAGATAGGATTTACAACACTCCTCATAGGAGAATTATGCCTGCAGTCATTAAAGTAGGTACCAGAGTAGTAATATTGCAATTCTATTTGATAACAGTTTACAACTTATGTGTATAGTTCATTTCATCTCTTCCGACTTCCAAGAGTAAGTCAAATTTAAGTGGGGGGGATGTAATACCCCTCTAACCCTAATACAATTTTTTTGAATGAAGTAAGATCTTTAGATGTTTCCTTATAGCTTAATACTTGTTTTCCTGTAAGTTGTTTATAATGATTTCATTGACTTGTACCTGAGAATTCTAATATTAGACATATTGTCTAAAGGTATCATTTATGTATGTGTCTGTCCCCATGTATGTATAAAGGACCTTCAATACCTTTTTGAACACAGTTAGGATGTTATGTGATATGTGCTTCTATTAAAGTTACTTTTGATGAGTCTTGTATGTCACTTAATGGTTTAGGACATTTATTATGATTATGATGAGTTATTATTAGTATCAATTGTTGACTAACCCAATGCTCAAGATTCTAACCCTCATGTTACATTTGTGAGTGTGTGTGTGTCTATTTACATGATGTGTCTTCATGATTCAGGATGAATTCGTAGTTACTCACATGGATGAGGTCCACATGATGTATCGATCCTGATCATCTATCTGCAATGTCTTCTTTTATATGTACATCAATGCACATGTATTTCTGCTCTGTGATGCAGGCTTGTAGGTACTAGGCATCGACTTCACCTGGCTTCACAGGTCTGAGCGTGCCCCAAAATCCTTGATTATTGTTGTTTTTATGGAGAAAGTACCAAGTCCTTGCAAGAATAAGCCTACCTTTGGTCCTTTTCTTATGATCCTTTGCACCTAGGTTGGGTACGCCTGATTTCGTCCTGTATATGTTTTCCTTGGCATGATGGTAACTTATTTTGTTATTTGGATAGCTTGTTTTCCTTGTAATTATTTTTGGAATTATTGTTCCATAGGACTTTCTTGAGGATTGGTTTATTTGAGTGGGTTTCTCTTGCTTCTTGGTTTGAGTGTTATATCTTATATAGAATTATATCAGGTTGGAGTAATCAACAAAACATGAAATTAAAATATCTTGTAATAAAGATTATAAAGTATATTCATAAATAGGTATATATACTCGTAAGAATATGGGTGCATACATATGCATATGTTTATATATATATACAAAGATAATAATTAAATTATTATATGTATTTATGATTTGTGTAGCAATATTGTTATAAGACTATATGATAAATACTAAACATAATTACCTTAAGATAAATTCCTTGATGGCTAAGATAAAGTAAATGGTGTGTGTGTGTGTGTGTGTGTGTGTGTGTGTGTGTGTGTGTGTATACACTTTGTGCTAAGATAAATCTAAATTAACCTTTATTTAAGTAAATAAATTAATAATATCTATTTCTAAACTATTAACTAGCCTTTGGTTATGGATGGTTGCATCGGTTGATTTTTCCCGTGCAACCACTCATGTAGCATATTAGCATATTTATGAGAGATCCTTCTGTAGATGAGGGAGAGGGAAGATTTTTTAGGAATAAAAATATAGAGAGAGAATTAGTGGCAAAAACCTTGGGAATGATTTCCTCTGATAGTTTTAGGGAGATAGTTTTAGAATGAAAATTTTATGTGATTCGAGATCAAAGAATTGGATGGAAGAGTCCAGGGAGAGAGAGATATCGTGTTGTGGTGGAGCCTCTTGATATAATTTTAATTGGATGTTATTGCATGGTTTTTAACTCCCTTGTATCATCTAGGCATTCTATTCCTTCTACCTTCTTTGCAGGACTCCAAGTACGATCCATACCTGAAAGAGACTTTTTCTCTGTCAACCTATTGTGTGTGTGTGTATTGCATTGTTCTTGTTCTGGAATATACTCTTTGTGAATATTAAATAAATGTATTATATTTATTTCATGATTTATTATATGTCTATTTATGGTTTTAAAACTATTTTATACCTGATGGATTAAGTTTTATAATTTTGGAATTATTTCATGTTGTTATTTCCTTCTTTCTCCATTAGGACCTATTTCTATTATACGTTAATCCCATAGGATTATATGATGTTTAGGGTTTCCAAATATATTTTTATAGAAGTTAATCAAGGAGATCTCAAATGGGTCTTCCTCAAATTTTTCTTATAGTGCCCAAAAACTTCCCAGTTATGGTCGTTTATGAGACCTTGTCAAAACTGCCTTGTTGTCTGCCACCTACGTAGGAACAGAGCCACCTGCACAACTCTGGGCCCCAAGTGCACAGATCCCATGACCAATTACATAGATTATCTTAAAAAGTGTGTAGCTTATCATACCAAGTGTGCAGATTAGGTCACCAAGTGCGCAGGTCTTCCAGATTGATGGTTTTAGGGTTAAATTGATGTCTGGGGGTCCTATCATCACGCAGAGGCTATTAGGGTTTGTTTTTGGAACACAATTATGTATGATTTTATGTAATATGGTTTTAATATCATTCATGGTGCATTTTGATGCCTCCTTATACATTTTGAAGCCTTTTGAATGCCAGATTAGGGTTTAGGACTGTTTGGTGGTCTAGGGTCAATCAGTGATCCCCTAAACCCAATCCTAGGTTACTATGATGTTATAACTTATGTTTTTATGAGTTTCATGATGTTTTTATAATGTTGAGAATCCCTTGTGATGCATTTGATTAAATGTGGTTGTGTTTTAACTATCTATGTACTCGATTGCGGTTTAGGGTTGTCCAAAGGATTTAGGACAACTAGTGCTTTCCTAAACTAAACTGTTTGATGTTGTGACATTGTTATGTATTTATATAGATTATTATGTGCATCTATTATTCCCTTTTGAATGTTTTCTAAAGGTAGGGAACCTAAGAACACTAGGTGAGTGGCTCACAATGGAGGTTGGGCCCCTAAGTGGCTAGTACCAGGGTAACCCACTGTGGAGTTGTGTAATCCAGTGATAACATTAACAATTAATGGGAAGGGAACTACACATTAACTAAGATAAGCCTCGCCCATGCCAGTAGTGCTAGTAAAGGCTATGAATGGGAGTGGGAGAAGGTGCTATTGCGATAGCACAATCAAACAGTCTCATCCCTATGAGAGATGTTTGGTTCTGCATGTGCCTACTTGGGGGCCGAGGCCCAGAGTGGCTGACCAGGGTAACCCAAGGGGTGAGGGCTATGCGATGACACTCACCTAGCATGTCTTAGAGTTCCTACCAATGTGCTTTATGGATTTGTGATCTTCCTATGTTTTCTATTGTGTTATGTTTTGGGAAGGGCTACCATCACCTTAGGGGTATCCTAGTTGTTACCTTCTTGTGTGGACCTTGGTCTCTGTCTCCTAGCACGGGGGAGTGGACTCTTTTTGGATCCACATGGTTGGGTGGTTAATATTTATTATATCGAGGTACTGTTCATGGTCAAATGGATGTTCTTGGCTCCTGTTCATTCTGGATTATCAGTTTTAAAGACTTCTTATTGTATATGTTAAAATGTGCTTATGCATGTGCATTCTTGTTAAAGAAATCTCTTGTAAATCCTTGGATCTGATGATATGATGTATATCAATGTAATTCAAAGAAATTTATAAGGGAATGGGTAGATCTAGGAAAAAGGAAAGGGAAAATATTATATGTTATCAAGATGAAAAGATATTTGTTTAGGGTGTTTATTCACATATCTTTTAGTACTTTTTGGTATAATAAATGACCTTAGAGTTAGTATGAAATAATGTATTTATGAATGAATGTGCTATCCCTTGATGTATGGTTGTGGAAAAATATCATGAGTTAATGAATCTATGAATAAATAGCTATAGAAATTAATATTGGATTATGGTTACTA
>MU224645.1:945743-959250 GCA_018584345.1 Thuja plicata
ATAAGAATGCCAGTTGAATTTCATTGCCAGATCATCTGTATTGGCAAAGTTATTAAGGATTTACTGTTGAGATTTTAGGGTGCAAAATCTTTGAGCTCAATTTTTAGGACCTTAGAGGCTCCGAATCGAGGTTAAACCCCCAATTGACTAGCGCTTCGTGAGTCAGGCACTGTAGATCGCGATCTCCCCTTTCCGGAAAGTGGTTATAATAGCCAAACGGAGCTACGGTTCAAAAGTTATGGCTTCTGGAAGTTGGGCTACCTAATCTCATGTTTTGTAAATATTTAAAGCTGACCCTTTTGTAATCAAAGTGAAAAATAATTAAATGCTAAGGGTAGTCAGCCTTAATGGCTAAATTTCTGGAACCTTCTCGGGCGGTGGAAATTGCCTATATAAAGAAGGCCCGTAGTGTTGTCTAGGGCAGTTCTGGGTAGATCGGGGTAATAATTTGAGGTTTTGTCCTATAGAATACTGTAAGGGGAATGCCCATGTGGCTTGCATATTGTAATTCTGAAAGTTTGTAATCCCACATTTGTGGAGATAATAAGAAGCCCATTTTCTTTTCTTGCAAATTGTTGTTGCTTCTCTATTTCTGTTATGTGTTTGTGGCATTAAGGGGAGCACCCTTCATCAGGGTAGATGATAGAGGTACAGATTTGTGGACCCACAGAGAGATCCTAGTCAACTAATTATTGTAGAGTAGCAGAGACAGTAGCGATAGAGAGCTCAAGAGTAGGATCCCGATAGAGGTGGGGTCACTTTGTCGAGATGTGAGCAGGAGAGGGAGCAGCTCCGAGCTCAGATTACTACATTAGAGGCTAGAGCCACAGTAGAAGAGTCTAGGCTGGCCATATCAGATGCATTGCTCTTGGACCAAGACAGGAAGATGGAGAGGCTTAGGGCAGAGAGGGATGCACAGGCCCGCACAGCAGTCCATCAGGGACAGAGGGCAACATAGTATTACGCCCTATATCATGCCATAGTGCCAAAGGGATAGAGAGCTCCCACATTTTCTCGAGTGGCCCAACAGTCAGAGGGGGCCATGCCACCTCCATTAGCGCCTTTTTCACCACCTCCTCCTCCTCCTCCTGACCAAGGAGAAGGGGCGGGAGAGAGATAACATTGTTGTATCATTTTGTTCATATTGAGTTCAGACATGTATATCTGGATCCTGCTGAGATCCCCTCTTTTGTACATTACATTCATACATATATCTGATTCATTTTTGGCACACTGATACTCTTTATGCTCACTAATACTCTTTATGCTCACTGATACTCTTTATGCTTTGATTTGTACTATGTTTTATGCTGATATATATATCTGATGCAGTTTCTTGATTCTGAATTGTTTCTTGTGGTAAATGTATCCGTTTTGCTTTCCATAGACGTTGTAAATGTATCTTTAGCACATGTGATGATATATTGATCTCTTGAGGAGTTAGTTCATAGATGATAACATCATTTTATAATGTGGATGTGATGAGTACATTACTGATATAAGTATCTCTCTAAATGATACTAATGTGAAAATGCAAATGTATGTTTCTTTTATTTTTCCAGTTATGCAAAATAGATGTATGGATGCACTTGGGATGCAGAAGTAAAAATGCAATACATGGATGCTTTATTTTTGTATTTTCTAGTTTCTTCTTTTCAATGAATGCAAAATGTATGCTATGGATGTGCAATGATATTTGATATCAGTAATATAGATGATGCAATTAACTTGATGTTTTTAGAAGAAGATAGAAGCCATTTTTTAGCTTAAAATTCCTTATGCTATTATTACTGTTATAAATGCATCAAGCGATCTTTAAATACAGCTATATGGAGATTCTTAGGACTTGTCACTGATTTAGCAAAATATTGCAACATTTTTATCATCATTGGGCACTTTTTGGAATGGATACCATCGGATAGTACAACCATCACTAATACCCACTGATATTATGAAAGTATGAATACTATATTTTATTGAAGTGTCAGAAAGAGACTTAGGCATCAAGGCATAGAAGCTAGGATAACAAAATAGTCACCTTCCTTTTAATATACCAGATTCTAATTAAGGCAAGATATTGAACCCACAATGACCTTGAAAATCCATATCCTTGGGTACATTATGATTCATATACCTTAGTGAGAATCTGGATTAGAAAATAGACAAGGAAATTGTGTCAAACTCACCGTAGTTAACACATAACCAAGATCGAGATATATGCGGCCATCCACCCATAGTGGCAGCTCTTACCATAAACATCCAAGTTAGGTGAAATTTATAGGATCATGTGGAACAATCACCATACGCAGAAAATAAAGAAAACATTATGCCCCCAATCCTTGCGACTCTTTGTCTTTGCGCAGACGTCATTGAGTAACTAAGAAGACATAATAAATCATAAATTGAGAATCAATCAAATAAAATTTATAATTACTTAGATGACCCTAGTTGAAAACATCATCAGGACATAAAAGAATCATAATCAAGCCATTATCAAACTATGTGTTTAAGTAGTACCTGTTCATCCATCTGTCAAACATAGTAAAGATTCATCAATTAGAAAAATTGTAATACTAGCAATATGGTGTGCCATGTCTGTGTATTGATAGGACAATCCATTTATGTTTGCGATCTAGTATAGCCTTGTAGGAATGTTGTGAATGTCATGTCCCATGTTTTGAAAAGACACCCTTGTTTTGAAAAGTGACATTGTTTTGCATGTGTCGAGAAACATTGTGTCTGTGAGGAAAACCATCCTAGAGAAACCTAGCAACCATAATTGACTATGCCAACAAAGATGCCCCCAGTGCAGAATGACTTATTCCTAAGACGTAAAGATAGACAAATCCCAAGCGAGGATAAGATAGTCTTGTAGGAAAAAAATGAAGTCAGTGTATGAGCACAAGAAAAATTATGAAGCCCTAGTATCAGTAGTGCATTGATAGATGGAGCGCAGAACACAAGTGATGCCTGATTGCCAGATTTTCACCACTTGGCAAGATCTTTTTCTTTCTTTTTGCTACCAAGATGCCTGTTTTACCAGGTGCTCATCAAGGCACTTTTTTCTTTTTCAAATATTTTGCTATTTTTTTCTTTTTTGAATGTTTTTGTAGTATCAAGGTGCCTTTTTACCAGGTTTTCACCAAGGATACCCATTTTGTAGGAACTTTTCCACTGTTTTTGGATTTCTTCAAGATCAATTTTCTGAATGTTTTTGGTATTTTGCAAGAAATTTTTGCTATACAGGCTCTGCTAGCCAAACATTAAGCGTAGAACCGCTTCAAATGTAGAGTGTTGATAGGATCTAGAAGAACGTCTCCCTCAGGTGTAGCTAATTGATAGGCTCTAGTCCCAAAAGTAGTAGTGATAACATAAGGTCCCAGCCAGTTAGGTTCAAACTTTCCTTTCTACTCTGTGTTAGGCTGGTTCTTAGGATTCTCTTTCAGGACAAGATCTCCCACCTCAAATTTGCATCGTTTGACCTTTTTGTTGTAACCTTTGGATATTCTTGCTTGGTACACTTTGAGGTGATCGAATGCTTGTTTTTTGCGTTCATCTAGTAGGTCTAGAGAATTTACCCGATCAATGCGGTACTACTCATCAGTAACCAGTCCTTGCAAAGATATCTGCATAGATGGAATTTCAACCTCAATAGATAATACTGCCTCAGTGCCATAGACTAGAGAAAATGGCGTGGCTCTAGTTGGTGTTCTGATGCTTGTTCTGTAGGCCCATAGTGCCAAATTTAGTTGTAGATGCCAGTCTCTACCAGACTTGCTCACAGTTCAGTGTAGAATTTTGAGAATGTTTTTGTTTGATGCCTCAGCTTGTCCATTACCTTGAGGGTAATAGATTGAGGAGCAATGTTGAGTGATATGGAACTGTTCACAAAGGTCATCAATGTCTTGATTTTTAAATTGGCCCCCATTGTCTATCACAATTGAAGAGGATATCCCATATCTACAAATAATATAGTTTAGAATGAACATAGCCACCTGTTTGCCAGTGGCTTTGATTAGCGGCATGGCTTCGACCCACTTTGTGAAATAATCAGTGGTCGTAATGATAAACTTGTGTCCATTTGAAGAGTTGGGATATATTTGTCCAACCAAGTCAAAGGCCCATTGCTGAAATGGCCAATGTGTTATGAAAGGTATCAGTTCTCTGGCAGGAGCATGGATGAGATTTCCATATGTTTGGCATTTAAGATATGCTTTTGAAAATTGAATAGCATCTTTTTCCATGGTAGGCAAATAATAGCCTACTCTTAGTAGTTTCTTGGCTAATGAAAAGTCATTCGAGTGTGATCCACATACACCTTCGTGGACATCTTTTAATGCTAGATCAGACTCTTCTAGTTCTAAACACTGAAGAAGTGTACCATCAAGACTACGACGATATAGGTTGTTAGTTATGAGGATGTAACGTGATGCTGTCCTAATCAGGGATCTTTTCTCATTTCTAGATAGATTGGTGGGAATGGTTTGGTCTGAAAGGTAAGCAATGATACTGGCATACCGAGATTGATCTGGGGTATTTAAGGCACATATTACCTAGTATTTAGGATTAGCAAAGGCAAGATAGGATATTTCTTCCACCAAGAAGTCATAGAGGAATTGATGTTCCTCTAGTTGTAACATGGATGCCAAGGTAGCCATAGCATCTGCAGCCTTGTTCTCTGATCTTGGTATCTGCTGGAAGTTGACGAAGACAAAATACTTCTTCAGATCATCAACTAGTTGCTTGTAGGGCATCAATTTTTCATCTTTCATTTGATACTCCCCATTGACTTGATTGATAATTAGTTGAGAGTCACCATACACATGTAACTCAATGATCTTCCATTCCATAGCTAGCTTGAGGCCATTGACCAATGCTTCATATTTTGAGATATTGTTGGTGCATGGAAACATTAATTTATAAGATTTGGGAATCTTGTATCCTTGTGGAGTTATGAAGAGAACCCCTACTCCAGATCCTTGTTGAGTGAATGAACCGTCAAAGTACATCTTCCAGGGATGTTCAGTGAGATGCATGATTTTTTCATTAGGGAATTCAATTAGTAACGGTTCATCATCCTGAAGTGGTGAATTAGCCAATTGATCTGCAAGCACTTGTTCTTTGATAGCTCTCCATTCAACATATTCAATGTCAAACTCACTTAGAATTAGGACCCATTTTGCCAAACGTCCTATTAGTGCTATTCTGCTCAAAAGATACTTTAGAGGATCAATCTTAGCAATGAGCTTTACTATATGAGAGATCATGTAGTGTCTCAATTTCTGTGATGCGAAGACTACTGCTAAGCATGCTTTCTCAATAATGCTATAATTGAGCTCATAAGTGACTAGAGTTCTACTGATGTAGTAGATAGCTCGTTCTTTCTTTGTGTCATCTTCTTGTGCCAATAGTACTCCTAGGGATGTAGCTATAGCTGAAATGTGTAGGAGCAAAGGTTTTCCATGAATAGGCACCATAAGAATAGGTGGAGCAGCCAGGTACCCCTTCAATTCTCTAAAGTTTGCTTCACAATGTTCATCCCAGTTGAATGTAACCCCTTTATGTAACACCTTAGTAAAGGGTTGTGCCTTATCTGCAAGTTGGGAAATGAATCTCCTGATAGACTGGAGACTCCCTTGTAGTGTCCTCATTTGACTGATATTACATGGAGGAGTCATCTCTAGAATAGCTTTTACTTTTGTAGGTTCTACCTCGATTCCTTTTGTTGATACTATGAATCCTAGGAGCTTGCCTGATTGGACCCCAAAAGCACATTTCTTTGAATTGAGCCTGAGTTGGAACTATTCCATTCGATCTAATATATTTTTTAGGTTAGCAATGTGAGTACTTCTTTCTTTGGATTTAGCTAATGTGTCATCG
Organism: Thuja plicata; assembly: GCA_018584345.1. Taxonomy (NCBI): domain Eukaryota; kingdom Viridiplantae; phylum Streptophyta; class Pinopsida; order Cupressales; family Cupressaceae; genus Thuja; species Thuja plicata. The sequence goes on from MU224645.1 coordinate 951,624, forward strand.
ACATAGTCCTCCATGTTCTTATGCATCATGTCATGGAAGATTGTTGCCATAGCTCTTTGATATGTTGCACCGGCATTCTTTAGCCCAAATGGCATGACGTTCCAGTAAAATGTGCCCCATGCACATGTGAATGCAGTTTTTTCTTGGTCCTTAGGGGTGATCTTGATTTGATTATAGCCTGAGAATCCATCCTTTAATGAATACATCTAAAAGCCAGCTATAAGTTCTATGATCATGTCAATGTTTGGTAGAGGGAAGTCATCCTTCAGACATGCTTTGTTGAGGTCCCTGAAGTCCATACAGATCCTGATAGATTTATCAGAATTAGAAACAAGGACCACATTGGAGATCCATGTTGGATAGGCAATGACTCGAATGAATCCATCTTTTAGCAACTTTTCTAATTCTGTTTTCACTAATAATGCAACATGAGGATGCATTTTTCTAAGTTTTTGTTTTACGGGCTTGATCCTGGGAGCTATAGATAAGTGATGCATGATGATATTAGGATCTAGCCCTGGCATATCAGTGTAAGACCATACAAAGTTGATCTTCTTCTCCTTTAGGAACTCTGTGAACTGCACTTTTTCTTCTTCTGATAAAGATTGTGCTAGATGAACTATCTGAGGATTCTCATTAGTGCCCAAGTTTACTGGCTGTGTTGATTCAATCAATACCAAAGATCTTTCTTGAAACTGTTCAGGGAGGATATCAAGAGTCTCGTCCTTTGGTGCCTCTGAGAGGTTTTCACCATCAGATACATCTTTTTTCTTTACTATTTTGGGGTCTGATACTACCACAGAGTGGTTTTCACCATCAGTCCGCTTTTTCTTTTTATTTTTCATTTTGTGACTAAGAAACTTGATATCCTCCCATGACATGTTCTCACTCCTTGCATTGGTGGAAGAAGGGTAAGATTCACAAGCATCAAGGTAACAAGAAAGGGAGTGGTCATTGGAAAAGTCGAGGATAGGAGTAGGATCTGTTTTAGTCCAATCAATTAGGTCTGGAAGTACCAATTGTAAAGAGTCATATTCTAGGAAGGACAGCATCGTGTTAGCATCAAAACCATTAACCAACATGACATGGTCTATTAAGTTAATATCTTCAATGTTTAGATCAATAAGAGTAAGATCGTTGTTAAAAGGGTCATTGTTAGTCATATATGGATCAAACTCTAGCGACTCATCAGTAGATAACTCATCGTCATCCCTCTGTAAAAGGAGGCTTCTTTCTTGTAGCCTATGAAATTCTTCTAGAGTTATGTATTCACCAGTGTCTCCATCAATGATCGGGGGAAGGAACTCTTCTTCTACTTCAGGAGGATCAATATCATTGAAAGGAGTGTTAGGTCATCTACTAGGAGCTAAGGAAGCTGCAAACATGTGAATGGTATCTATCCCAATTTCTTTAGAGGCAATAGATAGCTGATCCCACTCATAGTCATGAGAGTCTGTGACATCATTGTCAGATCTGTTCAAATATTCAGCAATGTTTACTTGATGAACTCAGTTGGCTGCTTGTAGATCAAAGTGAGGTAGATCGAGGACATGTGAAATTGTGACTAATTACCCCCAGTTTGGATGTAAATTCTGTGGTTGGGGTTTCTCTTGAGTGATTGTAGCTATGGTGTCTCCTACCTCTTGAATGGGAGGTTGTGCTATCAAAGGAGTATAAAGATCCGGTGGTACTTCAAAGCTAGGTGTCTAGGGTTCTCCTTGTTATTTAGGATTCTCTTTACCAATATGTAGTAATCTCTCATAATGCCATGGTTCCAAGATTATCTCATCTATTTTTTCACTCCCAGTTTCAGAAGGTGGACTCTCTTTTGAAATAGGTTTGTTGGATTGAGTATTAAAACCTAGTCTTGTCTTATCTCTATTGAGGCGGAACTGCATGGGAATAGGTTCAATGATCCCTCATCCTGTGTCATTTAGAGGTCCCTTTCCTTTGTAACCCATTTGTTTGAGGAAATCATATCCCTTTCCATACTGCTTGAGGGATATCTTCACATGTTTGACCTCAGATGCCACTGGTTCTCCTTTGTAAAGCTAGTCCAAGACTGCTTGTTCTTCTGTGTTATCTGAAGAAGATGTGGATGCTTTTATCATGCCAGTTGCCTTGTATAATTCTGGCTCTTTGGATGCTAGAGGTGTGAATGTTGATGATGGTTTTCCATAGGATCTCGTTGATACTGGAAGTTCTGTCATTGAGGGAGTCAGGTCCAACTTGTATTCTCCCATACCTGTTGCTTCAAGTTTCAAGGTTTTGTTAAAAAAATTCATAACCATGTCCTTGGTTGTTTCAGGAGCAACTGCATCCATAGCCTCTTTGTTGTGTGGGATCATGCTACCTGCTTTGATATTGTTGCAAGTGTAGTTGGCATCGGCAGGAATTGTTACTTCCACCCCATTATGTGGGAACTTGATGCATTGGTGATAAGTGGACGGTACAGCTTGCATCTCGTGAATCCATGGTCTACCTAGTAGAATATTGTAGGCTAGGGGTAAATCCAGAACTTGACATATGACATCCCTTTCAATCAGCCCCACTCTGATGGGTAGAAAAATAATACCTCTAGAGGATATTTCTTCCTCGTCATAAGCTTTGATGGTGATCTTGTTTCTAGAGTCAATTGTTTGCTCTGAGAGGCCTAGCCTCCTGACTAAATCCAGTGTACAGATATCAAGGGGTTGATTGTTTGGATGGGTTAATGACTTGTCATCTTCTTTAGAGAAGGAGAGGTAGTGTGGTGCTAAGATATGATTGACCATCGCTTGGAACTTGTCTATATCTATGTCTTTTAGAACATTAGCAGCATGTAGGGCTTGTTCTAGGATTTCCCTATGTACCATGGATATCTTGAGCAATTCAAAGATGGTAATTTTGACAACGGTTCATTGCAATTGGTCTACCAAGTCGTATTTTTCTCTAGGGATAGTGACCACATGTTTCACTGCTAGTTTAGGAATAGTTACAATAGGTACCTTGGGTGTTGATGTTGGTTTTGGAGATCCTTTGATTGTAACCTATGCTTGACTCCTTGTTACAACATTTAAGGAGGATGAAGCACCTTTGATTGTGATCACATTGATGGATTCAATTTTAATATCAAGCATATTGATCACATTGTCATGTTTGGAATAGGTGTAGTTTACCTCATTACCTTTCCCTTTGGATGTTTCTCCTTGATTGTAATTGGGAGAAGGTTTGTTGAATGTTGTATGGTCCTCATTGGTAGTATGTCCATCTACCTTGATCTTACCTCCTTTGATGAGGTATTGGATAACGTGCTTAAGCTTGAGACAATTATTTGTCTTGTGTCCCTTGTTTTTGTGGAAGATACAATAAGAGTTATCATCCCACCACCTGGGTTTGACCATTGGTTCCCATGGTTTGGAATCGGGAATTGTAAGAACTTTGTTATCCACCAATGTTTTTAAGATGGTCTCAACAGGTTCCCCCAAAGGTGTGAATGTTCTTTGGGGTTTTGAAGTCCATGTTCATCCCTTGTCATTATCTTTGTTCATTTTGGGGACAGGAGGTGTTATCTTAGCCTCTTTGCTTGCTTGAATGCCATTGGTCAGATTGAATGCCTCAGGTTTAGAATTAATGTTAGAGGCATCAACTACTCTATCATTAACAACATTTTTTGTTTTCTTTCCACCATTTAGGCTTGGAGTTGGAGCTACTGCCTTTGTTCTCATTTTGAAGGGTGATCTCCCCCTTTTTGACCATGACTTCCTCAATACGGAGGGCATTTTTAATCATCCTATCAAAGCTAGGAGAGTCTTGCATTTGTAGAGCATAGCTCAATTCTGGTATGAGATTATTGACAAAGATTTCCATCTTCTCCATTTTGGGAATGACTCTTGAATATCGTGCAAAAATCTTCCTCCATCTTTGTAGGAAGTGTGTGAATGATTCTCCAGCTTTCTATTTGGTATTGCATAGGTCCATCATAGTTACGTCATGCTGGATGTTGTAGGAATAATGTTGGATGAACATTTGCATTAACTCCTTGAATGTTTTGACCTTAGGGTTCAATTTTGAAAACCATTCCATGGCATTACCTCCTAGACTTCCTAGAAATAATCACATGAGGTAAGTGGGTTTGTGCATGTACTCAATGCTTAGAGCACAAAATTCTCTTACATGGTCATGTGGATCAGTTCCTCCCATGTATTTGTCATATTTTGGCCTTGCCACATTAGGAGGAAACGGGACCATAGTAATACTCTTGTCAAAAGGAAATGGACAAATGGCGTCCAAAGAGTATTTTGTTTTAGGTTTCTCCTTCTCTTGTTTGAGGTTGGTAAGTTTTGTTTGCATCTGATTAAGCTATTTGGTAAGGATAGATATTGGGTTGGGTACCTCCTTTTCCTTGAGATTTTCCACATTATAATCCTTGGGTAACTTAACACCCGTGGATGCTAGATGGAGGAAGTACTTTTCTTTATCATCGCCAATTATCTGTTCCAATAACTTTTGGATCCTTTTACTTTTTTTGAGTTTCTCGTACTCATCTTTAGGGATCTCTTCTTCACTATCTGACCCAAACAGATTATGTTCAAACTTGGGTATTTCTTCTTTTTCTGTTCCTTTGGATTGTGCTTGTTTTCCATCATTATAACCCTCAAAGGCTTTACTCCATTTGTTAGTGTTGCTATCCATTGGAGGTGAATCTAGATCAAAAAGAGAACTGTGAGAAGTTTCTCCTTGAAAGTGTGGTGTTTTAGGCACTTTTGATCCTTCAATTATGTACTTGTTGCATCTTGTGCTAACCATAAAGTTTGTTTATCAACTTTGGTAATGTTTCTCGATAGTGCAAGTAAGGATTTCAGATCATTCAAGTGGGCGTGTCTAGGTATAAGTAACTGTTTGTTGTTGGTGGATGTAAATGATTCTAGCGTCAGAGGGTTAGAATGCCCTGATAGTGAGCTGGGAACCAAGTTGTTGATAGAAAATGGGTAGACCACACGTATTGAACTGATCGGGAAAGACTGACTAAGCATGCAAGGTGGACATTTCGAAAGTGTTCAAAAATAACAGTAGGGATACCAGAAGAGACAAAAAGGACCAGCTAAAGAGAAAAAAGGGTACCTAAATCAATTGAGACTTCCTAAGAAAAGCTGCTAGAAATGCCCACTATCCTGAATGCGAGCTCCCAGATACGAGCCTCTGATGGCACCAAATGCGATCCTAGAATCTTGATGCGACTATATGCTGACTAAATGCGATCCAATGCATTAAATGTGATCCTAACCCTGAATACGACTTGGGAAAAATAGGATGTGATCTTATGATGGTCTTGTCAGTTTTGGTTAATTTTGAAAAATTTATTTTTGAAGTGCGTGAATTTGTTTGTTCCCAGATTGCATTAGGAGGTGTTGTAAGTCGTGAAAAACACATGTACTCCAAGGTTTGAAATTTGTTGATTATTTTGAGGAGCTTATCTTTTTAGTGATCTTTTTGAAATGTCAAATAGTCTTACATTATTAAGAGGGTGAAACAAACACTCTTTTTTTCCTATTTTCTAGGTGGAGGATGAAAATCTTTGCTCGTTGACTTAGGTACAATCTCAAATACTAATCAGAATATAGCCATCACCAAGAATGCAATGGCTCCAGTCATGATGTTGTATTAGCTGACTCCAAACGTAAGTGAGGGAACAATATGATGAGTGTCATGGGGAAATTACCTTTTGCCTTGCACAAAGATTATCACCCTTTCGGGGATGAATCGGGTATTCTTTCAATTGAAGTTGTTGTAGATTATTGGGCAATCCGTTTGAAACTGTCCCCCATAGAATTGCACAAGGAAAAATTGAGGTGTATAGCCCTATGAGTACCGGAATATATATAGTCTCACAAGCAAGATTCAAGCAGCTCCACTCTATATATACCCCGATATGTTCAAGGAATGATGTCAAAATTCCAAGAACAAAACCAGTTCCATCTTCCGAGGCTTTGGCCTACAAGTAAGTAACTATTTATAGTGAGTTGGAAGGGTCGGCATAAGACCTATCCTCACTTGGGTCATTCTCAAGAATTTTTTCCTCAACCAGTAGGCCCTCTACTGTTAAAAGATCGGTAACTAGGATTGGCGAGCTTAGGATTTCTAGATTTCTGATTCTTCAAAAGAAGAAGAGCATACACTCCTAGTCCATGCCATTTTCTCCTCAAACACTTAAAACAAAATTCTTTCCTTCAAGCTATGTTGAGCTCGATTTAATGGTTCCTATTTTAGAGAAAATAGAAAGGGAAAGTTTGTTTTGTTCAATTAACCACAAAATTTAGTGAGTTTGTGTTGTTCAATTTATGATCTTAAAGCAATTAAATGATGTGTTTGTTCATTGAGCCCACATATTTAGTGCTTTTTTTTGTTCAATTACTAAATCTGAAAAGAATTATACAATTTTGTTCATTAATCTCACATGATTTAGTGATTTCTGTTTGTTCAATTTCTATCCCAAAATGAATCAAACAGTGTGTTTGCTTGTTTAGCTACCCCCAATTTTGTCACAAATGATAAGACAACGTCCGACTTTCTGATTTTCCTCAAGAGGAAAAGAGCATAATATCTAGTTGTTTTAGCAAGTGGATAAATGGTCTTAAGTTTTTGAAAAGAAAATAAATAGAAGTCAAGATGGGGGGGTTTGGCTACCTATAAAAACCATGTTAGAATCTGTTTAATCCAACTCCATGAAAACTGCCAAAAATACCTGCAAAGACTTGTTAAGCTGTAAGATACAAAAAGCATAAATTGTCAGACTTGTTAGGATTAGGTAAATGAAGTAGACAATATTTTCAACCAAATATGAGCATAAAATCCTACTGAATACGATATAGTATCTGGGATGCGAGCCTATTTACTGAATGCGAGCCCTTGCTGACTAGATCTGAGCTAAAACCAGAAACAATCTGTTAAGTCCTGGATATAAGCTAGAATTTACGCGGTACGACGGCGTATTCAGGATATGATCCTGCAAGATTAAATATGATTCTGTGTCCGAATCTCGAGCCTGCAAATTGTCAAAAATGTGTTAGAAAATGAGGCTAAATTGAAATTTGTGCCCCACAGTGGGCGCCAAAAATGTGCATGTGTATTTGGGATCCTATTAAGAATAACACAAACACTCAATAAGTCATTGCATTAGCTTGAAAGGTTAGATAAAATGTTCAAAACCACTAATATCGACCTATTGCCTTCTAACTAGAAAGAGTGTGATTAGTTGCATAAAATCCCTCAGATTACGCTACTAATCAGTGACATATACTATCTAGCATGAAGGATTTAGTTGAAAACCAAGCTAAAAAGATGATAAAAAAGCAATCTAGCTCTAAAAGTTGAAATCAAAACAATGCAAAAGCATGAAATGAGAGATGAAATATAAATCTAATGTTAATTCAATAGCATAAAAATGCATTTTTATTCTAAGATGAAGGCTTATTTACTCTCAAAACTGGCTTCTATTTATAGAAGAATGGGAGAGAGAGGGAGAGAGAGGGGGGACAAGGTTCATTTATGAATTAGGAGACTCATAAATGAAGGTGTAAGAAGCATTAATGCCCAAGGCATTAATAAGGCATGGGAGAGACATAGGCTTAAGGCATCTTTCATTAAT
>MU224645.1:959382-977569 GCA_018584345.1 Thuja plicata
ATGGGTGAATGGGTTGAGAAGGGTTAGAACCCAGGGTAGAAGTGGTTGAGATAGGTTAGGTTGGGGTTTAGGGGAATATTAATAAATGAGATAAACTTATTTAATTCATTTAGAAATATAGGAATTAATTATTTAAACAATGAAATTGCTTTTTAATAATTAGGGGACTATAGCCATTTTAATTAAATTAAATAGGCTAGGGGAATGGGTTATTTGGAAGTGGGTATTTGATTTAGGGATTTATTTAATTCCTTTATAATTAAATACTATAGCCATGTTTGATTTTGGTTTGATTTAATTGATTGAAATTGATTTGAATTATATGGCTATAATAGTTAATATAAATTAGTGATAAGAGTCACCTAGGATATTAAATCGATTCGAAGATTTATGCCAAGCAGTAACAGGGTCGTTTGGACATAATCGAGGGTATGATCACACTTAGGGCAAATAGGGTCGATAGTTGCAACAGACCAAATTTAGGTGGTTACACATAGTGCTTTGATTTTGGAAGATATAGAAAAGGAGAAGGAATTATATGAGAATTATGTCAAAGTAATTAGTGCTTACAAGAAAAAGTTTCCCTCTTTAAATTGATTTTATGCATTAAGTTCTTAAGGTGTTTTTTGCAAATCTTGCTAAGAATCTTAATTGCATTTTAAATTCCAATTTAAGTTTTTCTTCACTTTGTTTGTTTGTGTTGACTAACCTTGTTGGAGGAGCCAGAAAGGGAATGATCACCACTAGGTGAGTGAGAAAATAAAAAAACAAAAAACCTCAAAAAAATGCCTAGCCTTTGCTAGCTACAAAAAGAGCTATTTTTCATATCAAGCTTGCTTTGTTTAAATTGTGGCAAAATTTCATTGATATCTAGCTAATAGGGACACCCTATTATTTTCCATTCCAAACAAAACATTAGGTACATGCTCTCAACTTTTCAAAGTTGATCAAAAAGCCAAAAGTGTTGAGTTTGGGTGGTAGAAAGAAAGGGAGGAATTGAACCAAACATTTCATTTTTAAGAACCTCCTTGTTAAGAGGTTGAAAAAAAACATTTGTGCTTAAAGTTTTTGGAAAGAAGGAAAATAATAGGGATATGATCTTCACTCTTTGAGTGAATCAAACTCCCAAACTTGTTTGACTAAGTTCAAATTTTTGCTTTCTATATACATGTTAGTTAGTTAGATCTATAGAGGGCCTGCCTCCCGAGTACATCCTTAAGAGGACGATGAGAGGGATCAAACCAAAGTGGGAGATTATTGCTTAATCCATGATACTATTTGACCCACTATAAACAAATGCACTCTTCCTTAATGGGTTGTAGTGACTAAATTGTGCTTAATTTTCTTCACTTCCTCTAGTAGTCCTTCGAGATTGTGCAAAATTGTACTTTTGTGCATGTAGAAAACCCGCAAGGGGGTAAAAGAACTTTTCATGGTTTAGAATGGAGGTTTTCAATAAAACCTTGTTAAATAGAAAGCTACCTTTTAGAGCCAACATTGTTTAAGAACCAAATCTGACTCTAGGTAGATTTCTTGGAAGCTATTCTTGTTCAAGACCTGTTAAAATGACCTGAGAACATACACTTAGTGTGTTTTAGGGTTATGATGTATTTACATTTTCAAACAAGAATGCCATTTGATAGATCTGATCACAGACTTAACATTTTTAAAACCCTAAAAACTATAAAAAACCAAACTGATATGCAAAGTGTTGTGTACAACAGTTTAAATGATGCCTGCAATACTTTGTGATGCCTGCACAATTGAGATGCCACCTATCAGTGTTTAATTATCACATAACTCGTTGGAAATTGATGGCTACAAACATTTAAATGACACCTAAAAATAGGCAAATGCCGCCTGAAATCTGCAGAGTTTCACGTACAGTAATTCCAGTCAATGCCTATACGGTGTAAAGTGATGCCTAGACTGCAAGGAAGTGATGCTTAGAAACAAAGAGGGGAAGACAATGGACATTTCCCAAGGGCTTGAAAACAATTTGATTATATTTTTGGATACCCTTTTGGAGATTTTACCTCTGTATAAGTTAAAAATGATCATAATCCCCCATTATTGGACAAATCACAAAATCATTAAGGGATTGATCAATCAGGTTATAAAAAGCCAAGGTGTTCTTGATCTATGCTCATGTCATCTTTCACCTGATCACATTACATCAAGTCTACCCTGTAATCTGATGTAACTTACCTAAGGCAGGAGATTCCTTTTCCTAGTGATACTTTTACTTCTTCACGACCAACTCAACAATCCAACCAAGAAGTAGAACCGAATATGGCTTTCCCATTTGGAAACATGGACCCTAACCTAATCAACAATGCCAATAGAGATAACACTAATAACAATAGAAATGGTGAGGTTGATAATAATGGGGCCGATAGAAGAGGAATTGACCCTGAAAACCAAGGGGTAGACCCTAATAACAATGGAAACAATATGGACCCTAATCATGAAGAGGCAACCGAAGAAAATGCTAATGAGGTGGTTCAAAGTCCATTCTTCATGAAACTCATAGAGAAAGTATTGGAACGAGATAGGGAAAATTACTTTCTAGGCCTAGCACAAGCGGGGACTAAACTCCCTCACAATTTTGATGTCAATCAATTGAAACAAAAAGAAGATGAAGTAAACCCCATTGACATCATGAATAAGCAATTTAAATTATTCCAAATACAATTGGATATGATGAAACAAGTAGGGGCTCCTAAACCCTTTTCTATCAAATCATTATGTCCATTTCCGTTTGACAAGACACTAATTATGGTCACATTCCCTAGTAATGTTGTTTTTCCTAGGTATGACAAGTACGAAGGAGCATTTGATCCTCAAGATAAATTAAGGGATTTTTGTGAATTGAGCTTGGAGTTCATGCATGACACAACATATTTAATGAGGTTATTCCCAAGAATTTTAGGAGGCATGGAAATGGAGTGGTTTTCCAAGTTACCCTCCAGCATTTGCACTTTTAAGGAATTGGCCTCCAAATTCGTAACTCATTATTCCTATAATATCAAACACAAGGTTACGATGATTAACTTATGTAATACCATGCAACACAAGAGAGAAGGATTCCTAATTTTCCTACAAAGATGGAGAGCGATATTTGTTAGATACCCTCAAAGTGTGGGGAGAAGATGGATATCTTCATTAATAGCTTGAGTAATGAGATGAATTATTGGTTAAGATTACAATGTCCTAGGTCTTTCCAAGACCTAATTGAGAATGGAGTTACTACGGAGGAGGTATTAGTTAAAAGTGGAGAACTTAAAATTTATAAGGATAATAAGAATTCTAACAACAATACCTCCAATAACAATCAAAATAGGAATCCTCCTAACAATAACCAATTTTGGATGAGGAACAATAACAAAGGTGTGGTCAATGATGGAGTTGTGGAAGCTAATAATTGGAAGGCCACTCCTTTTACCCTCACAAGAAGACCTACTCAAGTTAACAATGAAATTCAAGCACCCAAAGTTCCTTTCAACAACAACAACAATAATAACAACTTTGGGAATAATCAAGAGGTCAATAAGCCTAAACCCTTCTTTACTCCATTGCCTATAAGGAAGTTCACGCCCTTGGGTGAACCACTTGAGAATTCATTGAGAACCCTAATTGCTAATAATATTATTGACTTACCTAGGGCTCAACCCTATGAACCACAAGTAAAGCCTACTTGGTGGAGTGAGTCCAATCATTGTGAGTACCATAGGAATCGAGGACACAAAATGAAAGATTGCATGCACCTAAGACATGTGGTGCAAGATTTGATTGACAATAGTGTAATTAAGATAGAAGGTCCCCAAAACAATGAGGATCATATGACCTTTAAACAATCTTTCTTTAATCAAGAGAAAGGTGAGTCTTCAAATACAAACAATCTAGGCAACAATTCTAAAGGTAACAATAATGTCAATTTTTCTCATTATTATGACAATACTATCAATATCTTTTCTAGACATGAGAATGTTGTTAATGTTGTGGTGATAAAGGAACAAACCAAAGTGGAAACTTCAAATTCCATCACTGGGGGACAAGCATCAAGGATTACCCTACAAGGAGGTGCTCCTAAACCTATTGTTCCTACACAATCAACTATTTTGGCTAAACAAATATATACTACAACAAAGCCTTATAGAATGGTTGATCAATTGCAAAAGACTCGAGCACAAATTTATATTTTGGAGTTATTAAAACTTTCTCCCAATCACAAGGAGATCTTGGAAAAATCCCTAGTGGAGACTAATGTTCCTATAACTTTGGAGGAAGATACATTTCAAAATATGGTAGGACATCTTGTTGCACCACATTGTCTTTCATTTTTAGAACAAGATGATATGTCCATTACCCATCCCCAAAATTTTCCCTTGCATATAGAAGTTTTAATCCAAAGGAATAGGTCCAAAAGAGTCCTCATTGATGGAGGAGATGGTCTTAACATTTGCACATTTAACCTTTTCAAGTCTTTAGTGTTATCTGAATCCTCTATTGATCCTAAAAAGCATATTACCATCAAGGCTTATGATGAGGAATAAATATCTTTGAAAGGCATGATAGTTTTACCCATTCAAGTTGGACCTATCGAGAAAGACACCATATGTCAAGTCCTTGACATTAAGTTAACTTATAATATCTTATTGGGAAGGCCATGGATTCATGAGATGCAAGCGGTGCCTTCCGCCTATCATCAATGTATTAAATTTCCACACATGGGTGAAGAAATCACAATTGGAGGAGATTCTAATCCCTTTCAATATTTCAACACATTGAAACCTCTTCATGAACTATTTATTCCTCATAATAGGGAAGGCCTCATTCCTAATTTCACCGTTGAAGAGGCTAAAGAGGAAGGTCCTAAGTTAACATAAAATGTTGCATTTACCTCAAATCCTAATCAAAATAACTCATCAACATCAACTAAAGGAAAAGAGAAAGTGAGTTATGAGGGTCAAAGTTCACATGAAAATTTAGTTAAAGCTTCTACACCAAAGGTATAAATTTTGAAACCCTCCAAGGATGAGAGAGAACAAACCAAGAATGATCATTATTAAAAGATGAATGATATGATGCATAAGTTTGAAAAGCAATGTAGAATCAATTCCAAAGGAGTGGAGGAATATTCTATTTCCCTATTTGATTTGCCAACTTCTCCTAATACACATAGGAAACCATCAAGTGCTCATCCACCTCACAAATATAACTCTCATTTTGTAAGAGAGAGTGGAAAATCAGCCCTAGAAAAGGAGGACAATGAAGTTTTGCAATGGATCTAAAAAGAGGAAGATACTTCAAACAATCCCATTGAAAGAGTGCAACATATCAATATCCAAACTGATCAATATGGAAAGAGATTTAAAATTATGCAAAAAATGGGATAAAAGGGAAGAGGACCCTTAGGAATCAGGAATAGAGGATTTCTAGAACCCATTTAACCTCCTTGGAGGTCAAAGGATGAGAAATCTGGAATAGGTTATCAAGACAAAGGAGAAAGTTCAAGCCCTATGCATGATTTTCATGAGCGTGTACACATGGTAGGAACTAAGAGTGAGGATTATTCTGGAGATTATGAGTGGGATTCCCTATCCGAACTCTTATCATGATAAAGAGGTTGATGTTATTCATACATATGCTACCATTCATAATGCCAAAAGTCAAGACAATGAGAATCAAAGTTTGAATTCTACACAAGCATCAAATGAGCCTCAAGAATCTAATGTAGGTCAAGAATCTAGGGGAAACCACTGGATAGGTGAATCTTGGGTACCTTCATGGGGGGGGTGGTGATTCAAACATTATATTCAATCGACATGCATTCTTCCCCATGGAAATCCACGAGGACTCTAGTGAAGAAAATTTTGATCCTACTTCCATGGAACACCTCGAGAAAAAACATATTATAGACCTAAGAGATACAATGTACGAACCATTAAATGAGGTCATGTCCTTCAATCCTTTGAATGAAAACTTTCCTAATGAGTCTTTATCCCTTCTTCATCTTGAGCTCATTGATTGGGATTTAACCAAATCAAGTGACTTACTATACTTTCCCAATGAAAATGCAATGGCACAATACCTAAACATGGTTGAGCCATCTTCTTCCACCAATGAATATAATATAGACACGATGATAGACATAGTGGTCCAATCTCTCAATCCACAAAATAAAAGAAAGAAATTCAAAAAAATGAAAAGGTCTAGTGGTGAAAACCACTATGTGGCAGTGCTAGAACCTAAAAAAGTAAAAATATTGGATTTTTCCAAAGGTGAAAACCCAAATGTGGCACCTAAGGAAGAGAGGTTGGATACCCTACCAGAATATGATGATGAGAGATCCCCTACTCTCATAGATCCAACAGAAAAGGTTAACATTGGAACCGACTTGGAACCTGCAAATTTTATTCACTTAGCAGCATCATTAACCCCATCAGAAAGGAAGGAGTTCATCGAATTATTTCAAGCAAATCAAATCAACTTTGTGTGGTCATATGCTAACATGCTAGGGTTAGACATAAGCTTCATAATGCACCATCTTAATTTGAGACCCGGTGTCAAACCTGTAAAGCAGAAGTTGAGAAAAATGCATCCACATGTAGCTCTATTAGTCAAAGAAGAATCAGAAAAGCTATTGAAGGTTGGATTCATAAGAGTAATAGCTTATGCAAAATGGATGTCCAACATTGTACTAGTTACCAAGCATGACAAATCCATTAGATTATACACAGATTTTAAAGATCTTAACCTTTCTTGTTCTAAGGATGATTTTCCATTACATAGCATTGATACTATAGTGGATTCAACGGCAGGACATTCTATATTCTCATTAATGGATGGATTTAGTGGATACAATCAGATTCGTATTGCACTTGAAGACCAAGAAAAGACTACTTTTAGATTCCCTTGGGGAACCTTTTGTTGGAATGTGATTCCCTTTAGCCTCAAAAATGTCAGAGTAACTTACCAAAGAGAAATGACCACTATCTTCCATGACATGATGCATACCTTTCTAGAAGACTATGTGGATGATATCTTAGTTAAGTCACATCAAAGAAAACATCATCTTCCTATACTTGAAAATATTTTCACAAGGTTGGAACAATTTAAAGTGAGATTAAACCCAAAGAAATGTGCATCTGGGGTTCAATCTGCCAAGATCTTAGGCTATATAGTTTAGGAAAAAGGTATAGAAGTAGATCCGGAGAAAGTAAAAGCAATCATGGACATGGAAACTCTCAAAAATATTAGTAAAATTAGGTCACTTCAAGGAATACTTCAATCCATTAGGAGGTTCATTTCTTAATTGATGGAAAAGTGCCATTTATTCACAAGATTGCTACATAAGGATACCATTTTTACATGAGATGATGAATGTGAACAACCCTTCACTTTGTTGAAAACATACTTGATCAACCCACCTATCTTGATGCCTCCTATGAAAGGAAAACCATTATTACTATACATTTCAGCAACGGAAAGATCTTTAGGAGTTTTGTTGGCACAAGAGGATGATGAAGGAAAAGAAAGAGATATTTACTATTTGAGTAGAAATTTGATCAAATATGAATTAAACTATAGCTTCATGGAAAGAGCTTGCCTAGCAGTGGTTTTTTCCTCAAAAAAACTAATACATTATATCTTGATGCACAAGGTGAAGTTGATTGCAAAGATTTATCCTTTGAAGTACTTGCTTAGTAAAACATCCCTAACAGGAAGAATTGCTAAATGGGTAATGGTGCTTAGTGAATTCGAAATTGAATATGTGGACCGTAAAGCTATCAAAGACCAAGTTATTTTTGATCAATTGGCTGAAAATCCATTAGTCTATACTCATCGTATCCAAGTTGAATTTACAGATGCATAAATAGTTATTGTGGAAGCCAAGGCATGGAAGTTGTATTTTGATGGATCCTGCACTCAAAATGGTTATGGGGCTGGAATTTTATTGATCACACCTCAAGGGTACACCATTCCAAAATTTTATAAACTTTTGTTCCCATGTACAAACAACATTTCAGAATATGAAGCTTTAGTCATAGGTATGAAAATGGCTTTAGAATGGAATGTTATGGAATACAAGTTTATGGGGACTCTCAATTAGTCATCAATCAAATCAATGATTAATATCAAACTAAGGATGAAAAATTGATGCCATATAAGAGAATGGTAGATGACTGGAAGAAATACTTTGCCTTAATCACATTTGAGAAAATTCCAAGAGAAAAGAATAGGGTTGCAGATGCTATGGCTACCTTGGCTTCATTACTCCAAATTCATGATCAAAATGTGAGGTATGAATTCTTGGTAGAAGAGTTGGTGAAACTGGCTTTTGAGTTACCTGACACCAATATTATTTCCCTTATTAATGGACATGACTCACCTTGGTATGGACCAATTTATTCCTATCTTAAAGACCAATTTTTACCTATAGACCAAACCTGTGCCCAAAAATGACATTTTATAAGACAAGTCACTTGTTATACCATCCTATTAGACACATTGTATCACAAAGGTCTTGACGGAATGCTTCTTAGGTGTCTAGAGGATGAGGAATCAAGGTTAAATTTAAAAGACATTCACGAGGGGATTTGTGGGTCACATTCAAGTGGGTTGAATTTAGATAAGAAAATCCTTCGCAGAGGGTATTTCTAGAAAACCTTAGAAAAAGATGCTTGCCACTTTTTCAAAGTGTGTGCAAAATACCATACCATAGAGACATGATCCATGCACCTGTACAAGAATTGCATCCATTTATCACACCATGGCCATTTTACCAATGGGGTTTTGATCTTATTCAAATTATTTATCCACCTTCTTCCAATGGTCACAAGTATATCATAACAATAACACAATATTTTACCAAATGGGTAGAGGTACCTTTAAAAACTTCCATGAGAAAATAGATTTCAATGTTTATCCTTAATCACATCATTTTTAGATATGGTATTCCTCATGCCATCATCACGGATAACGGAAAAAAATTCAAGAACAATGATGTGGATGAACTTTGTGAAACTTTCCATATCACACACCATTCTTCCTCCATTTACTATCTTCAAGGTAATGGACAAGCTAAAGCCACAAACAAGAATATTCTCAAAATCGTGAAGAGATCAGTTGACAAATCAAGAAGAGATTGGCATGTGTAGATAAACCAAACATTCTAGGCATACAGTACTAGCATTTGAACACCTACTGGAGCTACACCATTTTCCTTATTTTAAGGGGCAGAAGTGGTTCTACCTTTGGAGGTTGAAATCCCATCCTTAAGAATCTCTTTATATAGATTAATCAATGATGAGGATTATAGGATCGCCTAACTTCAACAATTAGAATTGTTGGAGGAATATCAAACACAAGCCTATGAACATTTGAATGTATATCATATTAGAATCTCAAGAAACAACAACAAGCATATCAAACCCAAAACCTTTCAAGTGGGAGAATTAGTGCTATGAGAAAACCCAAACTAGGAAGATAGAGAAAAGAAGGGAAAATGGGAATAAAATTGGCTTGGACCTTTTGTAATTACTTCCTCTTTTGGAACGAGGACCTACAAGCTAGCTGATTGTGAGGGTGATGAATCACAAAAGCATATTAACATTATCCATCTAAAGAGGTTTCATACCTGATCAGATGAAAGAGTATAGGATGAAAAAGTATCAAACGAGTGTGTATCCGATAATTTCAGCATCAAATCTTTGTACATGAGAAAAATCAAAAGTCAAAAATAATGGAAAAGATGAAAAGCATTAAAAAGGAGAAAATTGAGCATGAAGAAAGCAAAAACATTCAAAAATAAAAAAAATAAAATGGTTGTCTTGGTGAAAACCTAGCAAATAGGCACCTTGATGATATCAAAAAGAAAAGAAAAATTTTGAAAAATTTTGAAAAAGAGAAAAAGTGCCTTGGTGAAAACCTATCAATAGGTGCCTTGGTAGAAAAAAAAGCAAAAAAGTGAAAAAAAGCAATAAACCCAAAAGGTTAAAACCTGGTAATCAGGTGCCTTTTGATCCCTTAGGTCTTTTCCTAGTTGCATTTGTACATATTGCCTTTTCATCATCTCATTTGTATATCTGTCATTGCATCCATCATTTGTGCATAGTCATAATAAAGTCTCTCAGCTGCATTGTCACATACTAGGTTTCATTTGCCCACATTTCACATGGTCATATTTATCACTTGGGGGCAACAACATTGATTCTTGGTATAAATGGATTCAGAAGTGCTACATTTTGATCACATGTCAGAAGCAGATTTTTAGAACTTCAAAGGAGAGATATTGTTGAACCTTTGATGGATATCATTGTTCAAACCCGAGCATTTGATCTTATACCTTGATCCTTGAATTTCATTGACCTTATTTTATCTAGATTAAAATTTGACAAAACCTAAATGATCAGAATGTTTGGAATTCTATTGAAAATATTGATACAAGGCAAAACACTTGAAGCTTTTGATCTTCATTGCATTTTGTCATGTCTTTTAAGCTAATCGATGATGTTTTGACTATATTTCCAATGATGAAGACATGATATTTTTTTTAATTTGCGTGAGTGTTTTGAGGAAGATCCACCAACTTGTATGAATTCATCTAAGGATAGGTCATCAAAGAACCATTGAGGACTTTCATATAGGAAGGAGGATTAACCTTTGTTTGTTTATGCAAAAGGATACCTTGTCTATTTAGATCTTCCATATCTTAATACCAAAATCCAATTGCAACATTGAATACAATGAAACTAGTATTCATACTCCCATAGTTGATTATTCAACTAGTGAGGGTTGTACTTGTTTCTAAATGGTTACCAAAGAGATGAAAGTGGTATTCATATCATCATGATGTGGTCAATGATGATTGTAATTTCTCCTAGTTCCACAATGCTCAATGATGAAAATATATCTCTTTTGCATTTCTTTTGCAACACAAAAAGCTAATGATAGTTAGTTGCATTGCATTGCATTTTCATGTTAGATTAATTGCATATGTTTAAAGGATTTTTCCAAGTTCAAGGGGGTTAATCAATTTTGGGGGTTCAATTTACATTATCTTTGTTCAAATCAATGATGTGAGATTATCTTTTGCATTCATTCATAGCATTAATCATTATTCATTATCTATTATATCAGAAAATAAAAAGACAAGAAACATTAATCATTATTCATTTTCCATCCATTTTAAGAGTGCATTTCATATAAGTTTCATACATTGAAAATCAAAATTCAAAAAGATAGCGGCATTCATGTATCATTCCATTGCATAAATCATTGCAATCATCATAAAATCAGAAAATCATATAGAAGCAGTTGCATAAATCATTTGCATCCATATATCTATGTAATATATAAGATAAACTACCTCCATAGCATAATAAAAGTAAATGCATCATAGACATCATATAGATCTGCATATAAATTAATCTCACATAAATATCATAATAATATGATAAGAATCAAAGATCATCAAATAAATGTCCATCAAAAAGGTCCATCAACATCTGTATATCAAGATACATCATCGACAAAATGATACATCATCAAAATATTGATCAACAATAAATATGATACATCAATATATATCCAAAGGATCAATATCAATTTGTCTCATGACCCAGTAGGGGTACCTGATCCATCACTTGTACTAGCACCTGATCCATCACCTATGCCATCGGGATCTCTATCACCTGATCTGTCCTGTGTAGTCAAAGGTACATGGCTAGTGCTAGCTATACTACGCATTTGTGCCATCATCATCATAAACTGCTACATCATGGTAGCCACTTGATCAATCTAACCACTCATCGATGTCATACCAGCCTTTAAGGTCCTCAAATCCTATGTCAAGGCATCTATCACTTGAGGAGCCTGAGGAGCCTATGGTGTATGTGCTGTAAGAGGTACTTGTGGTGCAATAGGAATTTGTGGAATTACCTATGATACAAAAGGAATCTATGGAACAAGAGGAACCTGTGGTATAATAGGAATCTATGGAGGAACCTGATGTGCATGAACCTGTCCCTATAAAGGAGCCCCAATCTGTGGTCCTAAACCCTGTCTAACAAAAACTATATGTGTCTGTCTCGCAACCCTCTATCTTTGATGCCCCTATATTGTGGCTGGTATGGGATGAACTTGTACCTATCTCTATCTTGGCTAACCATATCCACCACCCCTATCCCTAACATGTCCATCCCGCATCCAAGGTCCAACTCTTTCTCTACCTAAAGCTCTAGGAACCCTAGGAGCTCTTGGTACTCTAGGAGCTCGTTGTCTCCATACTCTCGGACCACCACCTCTGCCACAACCATCTCTGTCATCATCATCAAAATTATCATTCATATCAGGAATAGGTTCTATTGGATTAGTAATCTCATAAACTTGTGGCGAACAAACTAATATCAATGCTCAGCAAACAGTCTGACATCAACAACATGCTCTAACATGTCCCATCAGATGAATCCCAATCTCTCAATCTTAGTGAAAGAAAACTCATAATCTACCTGAGCTCCCCACATGGATCGATCTACCTGTACCCATGCATATAATTCCATACCCTAAGGCATATCTTGTACTCTGTTGTACTGTCTCAAAACTCTACCAAAGCATAATCTCTCGATAACAAGTGGTGATCAACCAATCATCCAATGAGGGGAGAACATTTATGGAAGCTCATCATTGTCCTCTCTCCATCCCTTGTAGCCAAGGTAAGGTCTCCAGATGACCTGATCTATATCATAAATAGTATGATGCCAATACTCAAGCTTTCCCAAATGATGTTGGACAACCATACCATCATATTAAAATGTATAAGGTCATCCTCGACCTCGTACTCATGCCTCTATAGGTCTCGTCATAGGGATGTGCTCTCAAGTCCATAACTATAATAAAATAGCACTTGGTGATAAAGATGCACTTGCTCAATATACTATCTCATGCAAATCATGATATAGTTGTGCTAAAACACAAGAACCCCAATCAAATTGCTGAGGATGTGCAATCAAGTCCTCCAAAATCTGACCACAGCCAACTGAGAAACCGCGACCTTGCCGATCAAGGAGAAGCAATCCTCCAATCATTGCACCTAATACTGCTGGAAAAGTGGGAAATGAAGTGAACTGTGCCCATGTAATCATGCATCTCTGATCATATCATCATCAAACACACATCTACATACGCTTTCATCATACACCTGATCGTAATAAACCCGCTCTGCTCAAGTCAGGATGCGCAACAGTCTATAGACATCCTCAAGAGTGATTGTCATCTCACCAAGGGGTAGATGGAAATTATTATTGTCAGAGTGCCAATGCTCTATCATAGCTGTAAGTAAACCCTAGTTCATCTAGAACCGAGGAAGCTCAAGAAGGAAACTCAAACCACACTACTCTATAATGCAAATCTCTAGACCAGTCAACTCATCAGATAAATCAAGTATCCACGACGCTAGATTCTGTATGTACAACTTACAAAACCATGCCTATTTTGCAAACAAGTGAATCATATTAGTATCATTGTATCAGTGGATCATTTCAAGTCAGTCAAACCATTCAAAACAATCCTTTTCTCTTTTTGAGTGCATCAACTTATTGTTCCTAACCCTAGATCTTGAGAAGGGACCAATATGATCAGTTATCCTATTAATCATTTTTCTATCCTATCAGATTGAAAAATCAAACATCCATTTTTATGATTATTCTAATATCCTAAACACTTGGAAGCATTACTAAAACACATCTATTTATCTTCAAAATCAATATGGTAATCCAGGTGATCAATCAGAAAGCATTTTGTACTTTTTAATTTAGGTTTTTATCAAATTTCATTGCAAGTGTCACTTGGCATAGTGTACGCGTCATTTCATGCTAAGCGTAATTTAAAATATGGTAGGCATGATTTGATTTATCAAAGGCATCACTTTATAGTATACGTGTCATTTTATCATCTTACACGTCATTTCAAACATATTAGGCAGCATTTAAAATCTACTTTTACCCTAGGGTTTGATAGGCGGCAGTTTATCGATCAAATGCAAATTTTAACCTAAGTACCACGCAGTATTTTCCTATGCATAGGTGTAATTTCACAATGTGAATGCGTCATTTCATGTGTCTAGGCATCATTTAACCTATGCTAGGCGTCACTTGACCTAATCTATCCTAGAAAGCATGTTTAAATGTAATAAATACAATCATAATGAAGAAATAAATGCACTAGGAGGTTCAAAACCACTTACCGAAGGTCCATAGTCAGGGGTCTCTGATACTAGTGTGCTCACTTGAATTGATGCTCTCAAATGGGGACCACCATCGCTATCAATCTCAGCAGGATCAGAACAAAATCTCTATGGTAAAAAGTGAAAATAAATAGTAAAAATGGGTTTTTCAACCTATTTAAGCTAATTAGCTTAATTTTGGAGAGATTTTTGACCCAGTTTGACTTAATCTGCATTTCATTCACTCTGGGGCATGTTTTGTTGCCAGGATCATCATCAATGTTTTTTAGGAATGAAAACATATCGGATCTATTTTCTATCAGTTTCATCATCTTTTCCTTCAAGATATCAATCTATTTTCATTTATGAGGGGGCATCATCATAGTATAAAATCAAGATCTACATCAAATCTGGGGCATTGGAATTTCAAACATCATCAGTGGGGCATTAACAATTTTCAAATCATGGTTTCAAATCAGGTTATCAAATTAATCTGTATATTAGGGTATCGTATCAATCATTGAATCACATTTTTATCAATCAATCAGGTTTTGTATATGTGTATATGGAATCCTTCAACCTGTTGGGAGCAAGCTCAAACATGCAAACATTAGCGGATTAGCACATATATCATTTCAAGAAAATATGTAAGTGATCAAAGCAAACAGCAAGGATACCAAATAACATCGGATTAAGCTAAAAATGAGTAAACAAAGCACCCTATTCTACTCATTTTGATTTGCTTATTTAAATTAGATGTGGGTGTGCTCTCTCAAACACACAAATTACTATGGATCCCAATGCAAATATGCAAGAGTATGAAAACAAGAAGAAAGATTCAAGAGCTAGTATGAAGAACTAGTCTCAAATCTTCTTCAAAATGGTAATCTAAACTTATGAAAGTAAGGATGATATGAAAGTCTTATAAAGAAACTATGATTTATTCACCAATTAAGAGCCTAACATGTGACTTCTAGATGATTTAAACAATTGAAAGCATGAAACTAACATCTAAGAGCATTAGCATGAAAACAAATATGAAAACTCTAAGACAATACTAGCATGATAACAATGCAAATTGAGAGATGAAAATATGAGAAGAGAAGGCCTCTATTTATAAATTTTTTGGAGAGAGGAAGGGACTTAGATGAAGTGGCACTTATGTGGCATCCACATAAGAGCCACATAAGAGACACATGGCTTTGAAAGGATGGCCAATTTTAAGTCAAAATTGGCATTAATATAATATTTCAAAGGAGGGGACAAAGTTGTAAGAGAGAATTTAAGAGGAATGGGTGCCCATATTAGAGAGAATTTCCCCATGTAGGTGAGCATTCCATTATCTTTAAAAAGGTTAGGAATCGCCCATTAAAGATGAATTAGAGAAAAGTTAGGCGTGGAAGCATGCTTAGGAAATGAGGTGATGGGAGTAGGGTAGGAATAGAGTAGGTTGTAGGGTAGGATTAATAGGTTCCTAGCTAGGGTTTAGATTTAATTCAAATTAGATTTGAATAAATCATAGCTTAGTAGAATTTAGGAAAATGGAGGATTTTAATAAATATAAATTTATTAAAAGGGGATTTTGTGGAGGCAAATGTATTTAAATAAAATACATTAGAATAGTGTTTAAACTATTGATAAATGAAACTATTTAATTGATTGAATTAAATAGTTAGAGGAATAAGAGGGAAAATAATATTAATAATATTAATATTTTTGGATGTCTACATTTTGCCCCTCCTTGACGTAGCGTCGCAAGTGACATTTCGTCAAAGACAAGAAAATGAGTTGCCCTGGAGGAAGAGGATTTTTAAGAGTTGTGCCAAGGTGATGACAATACAAGAGTGTACTTCTATTGACTTCATTAATAGAAGCTGTCACTGGTATACTCTTTGATTGATAGGGTTGTGCCCCCTCGAGAAAAGGACAACGAAGACAAGGGTGTGGGATTTTCTCAAAAAAGGACGTAACAGGAAATAGGAAAAGAAGGAGGGAATAAATAGAAGCCTTCAAAAATGCAAGTAACAATGCAGCTAAGAATGTAAATGCAAATGAAATGCAGCTAAAAGGAGCATTGGGATCCATTTGTGTGAAAAATATGGAGAGCACATCCGATTTTAATATTGCAAGAGGAGGTATGCATCAGGTGTTATAAAAACACAGATGACAAGGTTCCTTTGCGTGGACTAGACTCTTAAACAAAGCATAATGCAAAAGACATATGTATCAATAGAGACCCATCACCACACACCAAGATATAGTAGATTTAGGTAGTGATGCGTAGGTGTTAACTGAGACAGAAAGATAAAATCATGAAAGAAGGCCTCATGACCAAGCAGTCATTCGGTCCAAAGTTCTTGCCATGAATAGGAGTGATGGATGAAAGATTTGATATGCTGAAGCCGAAAGGATGCATCCTGATGGGAAAGGATGTGATTTGATTGGATTTTATGGAAAGACATTCATTGGAAAAATTTGTGAACAAGATGGAGCGCAAGGACAATCAGTCGCTAAATTGATTGGCTGAAAAATAGTGTTGCAGTCGTATGAGTCAAACCGTGTCTGATATCGATGATCGGGGACAACGCAGGAGGAACAAATGGTTTATTGCATGATTTTTGAGTTTATGTGATTTTTTTGGAGTTTTTGAATTTTTTTGAATTTTTTTGGATTTTTGTGACTTTCAAATGTTTGCGTGAAGTTTATGCATTTTGAGGCTTATACAACAGGACAATATGTACAACAAGACAATATATAAAAAAAATTTGGGGAAGATAGGGGCTATAAGAGGGGCTGGGGGGGCGAATGAAGGTCATTTGTGAATAGTGAATAGTAAATATTTGAGCTCTGTGTGAAAAATATGGCAGACAAGAGGATGAAGGTGTTGGTTGTATTTCGTGTTTTTCCTATTTTGCCCTGTTCCTTGCCTTGCTCTCTAAAAATTTGCAGGTTTTCATGCTTATTCCTTGCCAAATTGTCAAAAACCCTGCAAAAACCCTAGCAACCAAATGTTAAACGATGTATTTTTAAACCCTTAGCCATGTCTTTATATTTCTTTGTTACCTTTTTCAAAATCACTAAAGGCATGTGCTATATAAAAGGTTAAGTTAGGTCGCTTGATCGCATTACCCTGAGCGCATATTCCAAATGATCTCCCGACTTAGTTTTCCCTTTGTGTCGCGTAGTCTCGTCAAAAAATCAAATATTCCATCTATGTCTCGAGACTTAGCGATCTTTCTTTGGTCGGGTTGTCGCTTGATATCATGTTATAAAGTTTTAAAAATGAACGGGACCCACCTCAGTCGGGTGATCGCGAGAAGAGTCAACAGGTCAAAGAAATGTCTCCTGACCTTGCACCTCCTTCATGTCACGTGATCACTGGATCAATGTTAGAGTAATTTAGCAATTGCTCTTTAGTGCTTAAGTTTCACTTAGGCAGTTTCTTTAGTCTTAGGAAAGTTTCTATTTCCTAGCAGTTGCCCTTTTAGGGTTTCGACATCCTTTATAAGGATTGTCCCCTTTGTATTTCATAAGGAGTTTATTCAGTATTGTTGATAATATAGAAATCATTCTTTTCAACATGATGTCTCCTCTTTCATTTTGGCCGCCATAGCTGTCTGAATACTTCTATCCTCTTTCTGTCTTTTTCATTCTTGTACCAGCTTTGCATGCAGGTTCTTGGGTAGATTGATCTTCATCAATCTCTACATGGTATCAGAGCTGATCTGCTGTTCGCTGCTCCTGTTTCATTGAAGCTCAGAGGGTTTCAGATTCTTTTCTGGCTTTTGTCTCTGGTTCTGGGGGGTCTCTATTTTTCGGAGCTGTTTGAGCCAAAAAGGACTCCACCATTGCGTCCAGAAGGCCCGGGAGAGTCGAAATCATATAAAATTTCGACCCTTTTGGGTACCGGGGCTCTGGGAAAATTTTCTCGCCCTCCTAGGGCCGTACGGCACAAATTTC